>VYZT01027195.1:95816-167073 GCA_013400735.1 Pomatostomus ruficeps
CGGCCCTTACCCGCCGGCGTCGGGCTCCTGCGGCGGGCTCGGGACGCTGGGGGTGCCGGCCGCCGGCCCGGGGATGCGGGCGCAGGTCTTCCTCTGCAACCGGCCCCTCTGGCTCAAGTTCCACCGGCACCAGACGGAGATGATCATCACCAAGCAGGGCCGGTAAGCGGGCGCGGGGGATGGTGGAAACGAAGGGAAGTGGTGTGGTGGCCGGGAATGGGGGGGAAGGGGGGCTCCCCGGGACGCTCGGGGTCGGGCGGCGCTTGCGCGCTCCCCTGGGAAGGAGGTGCGCGCTCTCTCCGTCGGCGGTGCCCCGGGATGCTTTTCCCGAGACGCGACTCTCCAATTTCCCCACACACTGCGGCCGAGACATAAGGCGGGGGTTGGTTGGGGTTCGCCGCTTGCTCCCTTAATCCCTTTGGTGCCGGGACGGGCCGGGCACCCCATGGCCGCCTACAGCATCCGCCGGAGCCCGCGCCCCCTTCCCCGGCCCGTCTCAGCACGCCTTGTGGTTTTTCTTCTTTCCCCAGGAGAATGTTTCCCTTCCTGAGCTTCAACATCACCGGCCTCAACCCCACGGCCCACTACAACGTCTTCGTGGAGGTGGTGTTGGCGGACCCCAACCACTGGCGTTTCCAGGGGGGCAAGTGGGTGACCTGCGGCAAAGCCGACAACAACATGCAAGGTAGATGCCGGTTCCGGGGTTCTCCTCGCCCCCTTTTCCGCGGGGGTTTCTCGAAGAGTGCTCCCACTTGGTCCCCCCTCCCTCTGCAGGGCCTTCCCCACACTCGGCATCCTGCTGAGGGACGAGCTACGCATTGCGCCTTTTTTTGCGGCGCGGTGTGTGAGGCTGGGTGGGAGAGGGGCTGCGCGGGCGGCGGAACAAAGCGCCCCGGGCCCGGCCGGCGTCTCACGGGCTCGTCCTCCGCAGGCAACAAGGTCTACGTTCACCCCGAGTCGCCCAACACCGGGGCTCACTGGATGAGGCAGGAGATCTCTTTTGGGAAGCTGAAACTAACGAACAATAAAGGTGCTAACAACAACAACGCGCAGGTACGGAGGGGGAGGGAGGCTTGAGGGGCTCTTGGTGGCTGTGGGGGAGCTGAGGGGGGTTTTGGGGCTGCTACAGAATTTCATCAAGCCGCTAGATCACTGTGCTTGTGACTCGTTCCCTTCTTGAAGTGGGTCATAGAGCTTGTTTTCTTTGTTTCTCCGTATGAATAGTTACAAATGTTGGAGTCTGATGTGTGAATTTTTGTTTTAGCCTATATATTGATCCCTGGAGGTGCTTAAAAAGTGGGGGAGGGTAGCTGATGGCTCTTATCGAAAGAGGGCTGCAAGCTGTGAATCATCTCCTGATAACAGTTAAAACTGCTCCATTTCTAAACCAAGAGATTACAATTTACAGGAAGAAAATGTTGTGCTGTAAAATAGGTCTTTTAATGCTGGATGCAGTTTGTCTAAAGATGTCTCTTTCATGGTTTCTTTTAGATGATAGTGCTTCAGTCCCTGCACAAGTACCAGCCCCGACTTCACATTGTGGAAGTGACTGAAGATGGTGTTGAAGATTTGAATGATTCCTCAAAGACTCAAACATTTATTTTCCCTGAAACGCAGTTCATAGCAGTTACAGCGTATCAAAACACTGATGTAAGCATGGATGCATAAAATTGCAATTAAGAATAAAATTGCCTTGTGGGTTCAGCATCTCATCTTAATATATTCTGCTTTCGCTTTTAGATCACACAGCTCAAAATAGACCATAATCCCTTCGCGAAAGGCTTCAGAGACAACTATGACTCGTAAGTACACCTCAGTCTTCTTTGGCAGCAGTCTCTGTCTAGGAGGCATGATTCTGGACTGAAATGTCTGTGGAAGGGTTTTTCTTTAGACACTTTCAGCAGCAGTACCACTTCTACTGGCAATTTTGCTTATGTTAAAATGTCCGAGTAGTGTATTGTCTAGATGACCTGTCTTTCTGCAGACTTCTGAATTTTGGTAGGAAACTTGTGCTGGCAGAACCCAGCTGGCCTGCAGATTTGGCAGCAGCGTATTGGGTATCCCCACAGAACAGGCAGCTCCTTTAAATTGTCAGCAGAATACTTGCCTAATAGTCACTCTCTAGCTTCACTTGTGCTATTACCTGTAGCAGTAATAGAAAATTTACATTGGTCTAAGGAAAGAGGCTGCTAAATCAGATTAAAATAAATAGCTATCCAATTAAATGTAGTATTATTATAATGAAGAAATAACTGGTTTCTTCGTGTTTGTGTGTTGAGTTACTGTCATACTGGAATTGTATTTCTCTTTTATGTTGTAGCATGTACACAGCTTCAGAAAATGACAGATTAACTCCATCTCCCACGGATTCTCCTAGATCCCACCAGATCGTCCCCGGCGCCCGATACAGCGTGCAGCCATTCTTCCAAGAACAGTTTGTCAACAACCTGCCCCCAGCCAGGTTCTACAACGGCGAGAGGACCGTCCCTCAGACAAACGGGCTGCTGTCCCCGCAGCAGAACGAGGAGGTGGCCAGCTCTCCTCAGCGGTGGTTCGTGACGCCCGTGCAGCAGCCCAGTGCCAACAAACTGGACATGAACTCCTATGAGACGGAGTATTCTCACAGCACCTTGCTCCCTTACGGCATTAAATCCCTCCCCCTTCAGACATCCCACCCTCTGGGATACTACCCCGACCCGACATTTCCATCCATGGCAGGCTGGGGGAGCAGGGGCTCTTACCAGCGGAAAATGACAACGGGACTAACTTGGACATCCAGAACGAGTCCTCCGGGATTCACTGATGACCAGCTTTCCAAGGACAAGGTGAAAGAGGAAATTGGCTCGTCCTGGATAGAAACTCCACCCTCTATAAAGTCTCTAGATTCAAATGATTCTGGGGTCTACACAGGCGCTTGTAAGAGAAGACGCCTTTCCCCTAGCACTTCCAGCAACGAAAATTCCCCGACAATGAAGTGCGAGGACATTAATGCTGAGGACTATAACAAGGACACTTCAAAAGGCATGGGCTACTATGCGTTCTATAGTAATTCTTAAAAGCATCTTTTTATTACAATTGCTATAATTTTTTTTTTCAGGGTGGCCTTGGGGTTTTTTTGCATTACAATTGCCAAAAAGACTCTTTCCTTCCACCTTGAATTGTTGTGTGCAATTCTAAAGAAGGTGCCAAAGCTTTTAGACTGTTGCAGGTAACAAAGTAGGGAAAGAGCAAAACCATGGGAGAATTCTTCCCCTTGTTTAGAAGGAACCCTATGCAGAAGCTGTCAAGAGGAACTTAGTGTCTTAAGCATGTGGCATTTAGTGGAGACACTAAAGTGTATGTTTTGGGTTGGCTCAGAGGCCGGATCAAATCTGGGCACTCCTGAGCAAGAAAAGAGAGGGGGGGGTAGGATCCCAAATTTAATTTTCTTCTCGGCTTGATAAAAGGGAACTGGGTTGCAGGGAGCTGCACAAATGCTATGTTCTGCTGTAGACTAAGCTGGTTTCTTCATCCCACCCACAACACAGTTGGGTCAGTTGGATACTGCTCAGCTACAGCTCCTTTTTGGCAGAAAATGCCAAAATAAGGCCTGCTTGCCAGGCAGGATTTTGACTTGAAGGTCTTGTTGCCAATGATGGGATTACTATGACCAAATCTGACTTTTCTTAGCTTAGAACTTGCATTAAAGAAAACCCTGCCTCTGTCCCAAAAGCCTAACCTTTACTGAGGTGGCCAAAAACAAAGTGTACAGTTGTGTTTTGTCTAGGTACACTGTAGAATATTGTGGAATAATGTATAAATAGTTGACCTATAGCTGTTCAGTTGGAAGGACATCCGGTGGTGTTTTAAAGTTCAAAAGCCTTTTTTTTTTTGGTTAATCAAACTTAGCATATGAAGCATTGCAAAAGGACATTTCTATTTATGTGTACATAAAGTGACTTTTTCAGCTGCCCTGTATGAAACTGGAAGTGGTGTAACTTTACCCATTCTTGCCTATACTTTCAACCATTTTAAACTGATCAGCCCCAGAGCACTGGCCCACAAACTTTTTCCCCTCCCAAGAAACTCGTTTCTGTTTTGGTTTTTGTATGTACATAGCAATAATTTTTAATAAATGTGGTGGTGCCCGAATAAGGGGGGATGGCTCTGCCTCATCTTTGCCTCTGCTGTGTGTCCCAAGAGGGGAGGAGGGAGCACAGTCCTAGGGGGGCTTGAGTTGTCTCTAAATCTAACCACCCCTTGCAATGCTCATACTTTTATCTCTTGCACTCTTCTCTGTGTGGGGTTTTTTTTTTGCTTGTTTTGGTTTTTTTTTTTAAGTCCCTTGGCTCTTGCGTTGCATGATTCTGATGTGCATCTTCTGCCTAAGGCGGGAGCCCCGGCTCGCTCCAAAACACGGCGGTGTCCTGTCCCCTGCCACCCCCGCCTCTGCGGCAGGCGAGGTGCGAGCTCGGCCCGGGCAGCGAATTGAGAACCCTCCCCGCCCCCGCGCAGCCCCGGGGCTGCCTCCGCCTGCGGCCCCTGCTCACCCCCTCCGCTTCCCGGAACAAGGCAAGAAATTCCCCTGCCCGCTTATCTGGGGTGGAAGCTCCTGGCAGAGCGATTGAATCCCGGCTCCCGCGGCAGCGGGACCTTTCCTGAGGATATGCAGCAGTAATGGGATTAAGCTGTTAACGATTCCCGGCTGCAAACAAAATAAACGCGGGGCTCAGGCCGGGGCCGGCCCCGGTGGAGGTGACGCTATCGGGGGGCAGCGGCAGGGGCTCCCCCTCCTCCGGAGCGGGGCGCGACGGGGGTCCGAGGAGATTTCGATCAGCGCTTCGCCTTTCGGGGCCAGGCTCCGGCTCTGCGCGCTGGCAGGCGAAACAAGGAACAAACTCCGTGTCCTGCCAGCTCTCCCTTTGCACAAGGGCCCATCTGGAACAGAAGGGGGACTTGAGGCAATTTTTAAGAGACTAGGGATGGAGCATATTATTTCTTTTTTTTACTTTTTTTTTTTTTTTTTTTTTTTCCCCCCAGTGGGGTCACCTCTGCACGGAAAAGCCCCCAGGAAGGGCTGTCCCCCGTCACCACCCGGGGGTTCAGCGGCGTGCGGGCCGTCCCCACCCGCCCTGCGAACACCGACTACGCAGCCGATTCCGCCGCGCTGTGTTATTAAAAGCTGTATATTTCTGCACCGCACGGTGAAAAAAGAACTTAATACTTGTGAAAAGTCCTCACACTGTTTAATAGAAACGTAAGTGCCTGGCTGGCCCCAATTAACACCTTGTGATTATAATACATTCCTAAAATGGGGTGTCAGACGCCAAATTGTGAATAAAGGTATCTAATTAATCTTCATAGGATGACACTGATAAACAACGCCAGATTTAAATAAAGATCAAGGAGCTGAATGCTTTTTATTTGTTTACATTAACAGAAGATAAAGTTAACTACCCTTGCACTTTGCTTCGTAATGTGATTTACTGACACAAACAACGGGTTGCGGGCGGAGAGCCCCGCCTCGCCTCGGCGGGTTTTTTGTCGCGGCTTTGGAGGGAGGGGGACACCACGGGGGCGAGCGCCCCTTCCTCCCATCCTCCACGCCCCCGGGCGAGGCGGGCGTGTGCCGGGAAAAGCGGCATCACCTGGGCCGGGTGGCGGGCGCTGTGAGGGAACGCGCCCCGTCCCCGCCGCCTCCTACGCTCTCGCATGGAAACTGCGTGAGCTGGACGGGCACGGAGGGTCTAGAGTGAAATAAACAAATAAATAAATAACAGCTGTGTACACCATTGCGGTGGTGTGCGGCGGGAGGGGGAGTGCGAGCCCTGCCCGATGAGGAGGGAAAAACTTCGTTCTGGGTCAGGGAGAATCGGAGCCTCGGCGGCTGCCGGCGGACGAAGGCTCTGCCCGACTCGGGGTTCGGCTCCTTCCCCCGCCGGCCCCGCTAAACCGGGATAGGAGCACTGGGGCCGTTCCCCGCGAGGTAACAGATCTTTGGGATATTCCCTCACTCGAACCGAGGGAGCGGGTCGGTGCTCCGGGGGCGCAGCCCTTATTTTTAAACAGCGTGAGCGCCCAGCGGGGCAATAGAGACCGCGGAGACGGGTTCGTCCGGCAGATTGAGGCCATTCCTCGCCGAAAACTCTGGTTTTTTGGGGTTGTTTTCGTTAAAGCAGACCAGACACGTCGGGAACGACCCTCTGGTATTTTTTTTCCAACGAAACTTCATCCCTTGTTGCTCGCCCCAAACCGTATCGCCGCCGCTTCACACCCGAGGGGGAAAACGAAACGACCCCGAAACTCTTTCTTCCGACGGCACCACCCCGACCCTCCCTGGAGAAAGGGCTCCTTCCTCCTCGGGGCGGCCACCTCGGCGCTCCGGGGAGCAAGGAGCAGATATTTTTTGGTATGTTTTCTCTTCGAGTAATGCGCTGGGGTTTTACTTTCGGTCTGAATTTCCGCTCCCACCTTCCTCAACGCCGCCTTTTTAACACCTGCTCGCTTGTTCCCACCTCCTCCTCTGCGAGGGGAGCGCGGAGTTAATGGAGGAGTCTTTCCCGGGGGAGGCTGATTTTACAGCCCCCTCAGCCGCCGCCGCCCTGCCCTCAGGGTCGCCTCTGTGCGGACAGGCCCCCATGGCTCCTGCGGTACGGTTACGCTCCAGAAATTCCCCTTCCCAACAGGAATACCGGCGGGCGTGCCGCAGGAGTCCACGGTGGACAGCTGGGGGGTCTCGGCTCTGGGCAGAAAGTGGAGGAGGGGGGACTGAGGTGAGGGAGATGGAGCCCACCGGCACTTCTCTCATGCCCATCCACCCCATAAAATTGTGACTTGCATTACTATTACTATTATTATTATTATTATTATTATTATTATTACTATTACAATAACAATAATGTTACTGCCCTGTATTTTTTTGAACATACAAGCCCAATTCCCCAGCCCCCTGAGCTCCGTAGCCCACTCCTCCCTTTCCCCCAGATCTCCGTAGCCGTGTTCATAATAATATGAGTATGGCTAATATAAATATTAATCTAATCCTTATTGGAAGGATTTTAGTGCTTTCTGGGTATCACAAATATGTAATCCAGGAGAGAATGACATTAGCCTGAAAGTGTGGAGTGCAAAATATGATTTGAATAAAAAGATAGGGTGGTATATAATATTTTCTTTAGGGAGTACTATACTCTGAGCTGTCACAACCGATTGTGTAAATAGAGGAGACTGAGGGATGTGATCCTAATCATATTGATGAAACATTCATCTGAAAGACCGAGCGCAACCAGAAGGGACTCACTTGGAATACAATTAAATCCTAATCTGGGGAGGAGGAATCCTCTGCAGGCTTTCCTCTAACCTGCTGCCCTCTCCCCTGTTTTCATTTCAGAGTCAGCTAAAATGCAGGAGATAAAGGGGAAATACAGGAGAGAAGGATTGCTGCATGGTTTGCGTGCCCTGAAGGACTGCATGAACACAGGGAGTGCTAGGTGGAAAGGAGGTAAATCTGCAGTTCTGATCCTGGTGATTAAAAATAAAGGCCTAACTTTAGTCACAGGGAAAACTACTTGCCTGCAAAGGGTTTCCACCTGTGAGTGGTGTTAATCAGATGCAGGAAGTCCCTGTTTCTGGGGGAAGAGTCCCTCTCCCACCCAGGCTTTGACTGTTAGCTCAGTCCCAGACTGCAGAGCAAAATTTATTTTTCTGTCGGCTGTGTGCTATTTAGTTTCCATCTGCAGCAGGGAACTGGTTTCTTGCTGACGTTTATTAGCAAAGAGGTTAATTTCTAACCTGTTTTGACCAGCGCCCCTCAAAAGGTGATCTGAGAAGATGGATGGGACTGTGCTTCAGATGAGGAGGTTCCTGTCACAGCACTAAACCCCGGCTGACATCTCTTCGTCCATCTTGCTTTTGGGGAAGGCATTGAGCAGGTGTGTTTTCCTAGTGCATGCCACTTCTTTGGTTTATATCACTAAAATTAATTCAAGTAATGAATATCTGGATTCATATAACGATGTTTAAAGCTTGAAAAACAGCCTGTGTTCTTCATTGTCTCACTGTTTAAAGTCAGACTTCTTTGATTGTCTAAGAGCCAAATCTGATCGGGGGTTTTTAGAGCTTTTCCAAAGTCACTTGTCTTTTATCATCAAGCTCAGGCAAAAAGCAAAGTGATTTCCTTCTTCCTGGAGTGTTCTCCACAGAAAGAGAGGCCTCCCCAAAAAAGTTCAGTTCTCTTTCCATGGAGCATGATGCTTGTAGAGGAGGAAAGGATGTGTGGAGTGGGACATCCCTGACCAAATCTGTGTTAAGAGCTCCATGTAAGTCTGTATTCCCTTCTGCTGAGGTATGAGCTGTGCAGTTTTACTGGTTTATAGAGGGACTCTTGTGGATGAAGTAGGCACTGCTGAAGTGTGTGTAACACAAAGTAGTATCATTTAGCAGGTTTGAGAATGAATTTTCATGTCAGGGTTCCTCTGTACTGTGGTTGTATATGTCAGTACGTAGTAGGAGGGCACAGGGATCTGTTCTGTTCTGATCCCCGGTTTTCTTAGAGCAGGGTTAGTTTATTGTGGTGTGGGTAGGGCACTGATCATTAAACTTCAAGGAGGAGTTAAAATTCCATTTGTCCATAAAACAATGCAGTTTTTGTAAGTTGCTTGGCATAGTTGCAAGCTTCCTTTGAGGAAGAAAACAACCTCTATTAAGAAATAAATGGTTTGGTAATATATTAGAATGTGCTTGTTTTTAGTGATAAGTTCTCAATAACAGAAATTTTATTGCTTTGCTCTCCTCACTTCCTGTGCCAAGTAGGAATATTAGACCATGATATTCCTGTCCTAATGAAGGTAGGATTTGAGTAAGGAAACCTGCTAAACTGGCACTGCAGAGGACATGTCAATGCAAAGATGGCTTTTCAGGAGCTATTCACAATATCATGTAAATCTCTTGCTCCAGATAGCACAGACAAAGCCTCACCTGTGTAGCCTGGTGTCCTCTGATACCTCCATTAGCTTATTTTCCATTAACTCTGTGTTGTATATTGCAAGATTATGGTTAACCCAGCTCTTCTGTTACTTCCTTCAGCGAAGGCAGGATTCAGCTCTGCTGCCTTTGCATTGCAGCTCCTGCGCAGCATTATTTTGAGAGGAACTGTCAGGTAAATGTCTTGCTTTGAGAGGAAATGTCTTTGAACCAGAAGAAAAATTTCGGCAAACTCTGTGACATTTGAGTGGACTTGCTTTTACTCAGAGGAAAAATTAAGTTCCTAAGGTTTGTGCCAGTAATGGTCCTGAATAGCAGATCAATCTGCATTGTAAAGCTGTTTCAAACATGCAACATATTTCACTGCTTCACCTGCTTAAATTATATATGCATAACGAAACTCTGGAAATGTCTGCTGTCAGGACAGGGTACAGAACAACGGGGTTATTTTTCAGTCACATCAATGCTCTACTTCAGGTCACTGTGCAGCAGCAGAAATGCTCATGCTGGCACTGAGCAGAAAGAGGAAATGGAGCACAATGTAAGAATGAAAAACTTCCATATTCCTGCCAGGGGTGCTGGTGACTGCTTTCATCAGTTTAAGCAGCAGTACTTGTGATTCTCTTTTTTTCCCCCTTCTATACCACCCCTGACCACAGGGTAACAGCACATGACAGTGAATATCTGGCTGGTGACCTGGCCAGTGTAGGTGCTGATCTTCAAAAGCATTTAAACAGGCTGGTATGAACACACTGGCCTGGAAAATGGTGAGAGGGCTTTTGGGTAGGGTGGAGATGTGGTACAATCACTGCATTTAGGTAGCTGTGGGCATATGGTGAAATGTGGGTTTGCAGCACCTCTCATAGCCCAAAACAGCTGTCCATGGGCATGCACTTGTTCCTCTGTTTGCTCTGTGGTCCCTTGCCTGCGGCTAGGTCTTTCTAGCAATTTCCTCATTCCAACCATTCCATTCCAATATGGGAAGAGAAAGCCACTCCCATAGGTATCAGAAAACATGAGTTCCCTGTTTTTGCTGTACCATGAAAGGCTTAATAATTGCATAGCATAATGGAACATGTGTGTAATAGCCAGAATGTGGTTTCTGTTCCCAAAAACTGTGATTATCAGGTGGGCTCAGTTCTTGTTTCTGACATTCCCATTGACTGAGAAACCTTAGAGGAGGTGCCATTCCCCTGGAAATGGCCTGAAATATTAGGAGTTCCGGGGCAGTGTTTCCTGGAGCTGCAGGAGGGATGCTCTGTGGCAGGCTGCTTTTCATCTCACATTTGGCTTGGAACGAGGGGTGTGTTTAGCTCTAGTACACTACACAAGAAATGGACAAGCAAAAACAATGTAGTATTTCACCACAGGCTTAAAAAGATAAATCCCACAACTGTTGATAGGATTGTTCTGATCTGTGGGGCGATGACTGACTTCTGCTAGACTGGACTGTGGGTGTTTTTGGTCAGTGGTTAAGGTGTCTCTCTGTTCTGACCTGTGCTTAGTCTCTGTAGGAAAGCACGAAGAATACAAGATGAGACACAATGCCCTTTTAATATTTTCTCAACTTACTCGGGGACTGGAGATTAAAAAAACCCAAAACCACAGATTCATTTTCTTGTTGGTGGGATGTTCTCTAAACCAGGAGTCACAGGAAGAGCAAAAGCAGCAGGAAAGGCGGCAGTTGTGTTCCTCCACCCTATTCACATCCATCACGCTTGATCTGCGTCGTTCTCCACGCTGATATTTCATATTGTTCTGCTGAGAGGTGCTAATGGCCGCCATAGCGTTTAAAGATCACTGACATACAGAGTGAAAAGCACTCCATAGAAAAATTTAAAGATTGACCATAACCACACCTAGAAAAAATCCTGATGGACAAGAAGAAGATCAACTCTTTTGTCTTTCAGTGATCTCTATTATCTCTACAGCTAACGAGATTAATAGGCCAAAGCTCTCAAGGATGGTATTAAAACAAAAAGCTCTCTTATGGTATGTCTTTACTGAAGAGAAAGAGTGAATCTGTGGGAGGGGGATTGAGCTCATTTATAGTTCCACTTATTGTGAGAAAGAGATGTGAACCTATCTCTCTGTAGTCTTTCCTTTTTAGGCTTGGCTTGCAGGTCCACTTCTTACCTGCTGCCAGCTGTGTGGTTCATCCAACTTCTCTGTGAGTCGGTTCATTTTGTAAAGTTGGCAGAAAAAAAAAACAACCAAGGAGAAAAAGAATTGCATTGTGCCAGGTTCTCTAGTTGAATCGGCTCAACTAAGATCCAGCAAGAGCAGAGGCAGTGCAGAGGAGAGGGCAGGATTTGTGTTTGTTGTAACTTTACATTGACTTATTTTGTGATACTGTAAATCGTGAACTTGCAGTTTTATCATTGAAAAAGACAAAACTCTCTCCTTCAGCCTGGTGTTTTCACCTGGTGTTTTCCCAGGCTGTTGGGATAACAGTTCCATGCCTTTCCATTCCTTTTGAGTGTCCAGAAAGGCCAAAGTCCCTGGTAAAGAATTGTAAAGTCACCCACTGTGCCATGGCTGTAGAAAATGCGGGGATCAGACAGGAAGAGGTGACAGGGAACACAGTAATGCGCATATTACTTGAGTGTGTGATTTTTCTTGTGCAGGCTGGTATCTTGTGCAGTATCACCCAAATTTAACTGCAATTAGTGACATCCCTCTCCTGACAGATTTCCTGGCACTAATTTGGGATCAAGGAGATATCCACTGAGTTAACCGTTTTTGCATCAGGCTCTGGAAGTGGAAAATGTTTCCTTTATCTTTGTGAGGAAGCTACAATCGGAGAAAGCTAAAATCCAGTGTGTGACTAGCAGGTTGTGCTAATTTGAAAAACTAGAAGTTCAGTATTATGGGCTGATTAAGACATGGTCCATATTGTGCGGCAGAGGCGACACCGTGTGTACTGTCATCTGACAGGACCCTTGGAAATTCCACCCAATAGTAACGGAGGAGAGAAAGAGATGAGTGCAGAGTTGTGTGGTGGCCATTGTCCAGGCACAGCTGGTTTAAGTGGCTTACACAAACCTCTGTCTCATTTCAAAAAGGTGATGCGTGCATTCAGGAACATGGGGCTGTAATTCTTCAGTCTTAAAAAAAAGCAGTAAAGATCTTTGGTTCTTGACTTGCTCTTGCAGAGCTGTTGATTCAGGAAACAACACATAGCTATGGCTGGATAGGTTTGCAGATGTCTGTCCCTGTAGGAATATCAATATCTATAAAAGTATTCCATAGATACCAGTGCAAGTTATATCTCTGATGTGTTTCTGATGTATTCTGAGGAAGATCTGGATGGATCAGGATCAGATGTTCCTCCTAAGATGAGTGGAGGGTTTGTAACATGTTATCAAACTCAGCACTGGAATCAGGGCCAGAAACTGCTAAAGTCCAGGCTAAATACAGAAGTTTCAAATGAGAACTTCAGTAAGACAAATAGTTATAAATCGTCATCATCTAGATGTAAAAGATCCCTTGTTTAAGTTTATAAGAGCCCACAGAAGAGGGGTTTTTTTAAGAAACAGATGTAATCTCACTGTCTGCATGGTAGTGTTTGCAGAAACTTGCAGAACTTCAAACATAAAACATAATGGGAGACAGACTAGTCTGGGAGACATAATGGGAGACTAAGTCCATTCCTGCTGATACCTTTGATATACTTCGTTCTCATATTTGAACTCAGGATTAAGTTTCTGTTCATCCATGCTGTCCTTCCACTATGCTTGTTTGACTTCCTGCCTGCAGGAGTGGGCCGCCTGATGCTTTGAGGTGGATGTCCTTGAAGACCAGCCCGCTCTCACAGGCTGTCACCCTTCCTCAGCACTCTTCCATGAGATCCTTACCAAGAACATCCCTGAGCTAAGCTGAATTCTGCTCTCCCAAAGTGTCAGCTTGTAACTGTATTATCTGTCTTTCTTACTTCTCAGAGCTTTAATCACAATCCTATGTCTGCCCTTTCCATCCCATTGTAAGAAGTCCCGAAGACTCATTAGTCAAGTGCACACAGCAATTACCACCAACACGACCGGAGATGTGGGTTGTCTCTGCCCAGATGCTTTACCTTGCTGCAGATATCAGGGTGGTTCTCATCCCGAGTACCAGTGGGGACTAGAGGTCTGGAGTACCAGCTCATGGAGCTTCCTCCAGCTTTCAAACAAAGGCTTCTCTGACTTCCCCTCTTGATCAGGAGGTCTGTAGCAGGCCTTAGTACAAAGTCACCAGTGCTGGACTCTTCTCTGACCTTTACCCATGTCTGGACTCACTTGTCACTTGTTCAAAGCAAAGCAGTGTGTATTGCAGCCAGCCCTTTGCATGGACTCTAGGTCATCCATATTCCTCACCTTCCCAACGTGTTGTCAAGAGCATGTATTCATCCTTAGCAACAATCCAACCACGTGGGCTACCCACTGTGATTCTGTAATCCCTGTGAGATGCCACCAAGCAATCTCCTTTTCACATCTGTTTTCAGACTGCAGGTACTTTCCTTAGGTTCCTCTGGGATTTTTTGCCACAGTCCCTGGGATTTCAGATCCTCAGGAGTGAGTGCTGCTTTTTGGAGCTGCCTTTTTCTCACTCTTTCTGTCTCTCCCCGAGTGCCCACAACTCTTTCAGCAGTGCCTTTTTGTTGTCTATTTCATCAAGTAAATGGGAGTACTAAATGCATTTTGGTTTCTCATTGCACCAGTTTGGTTGCAGGGTAGGAGCTGGGTGCTCCAGCAGCCCTTGAGTTTGTTACTGCTCTGAGCCTTCTGTCTGAGTGTCAAGCCTTAGCACTGCATCACCTCGCGCTCCCATGCTGGGAAGCTTCCTTTCTGGAGGCAGCGGCAGATGGAATAAGTCCTCACAGGGCTTGGCAGTAGTGTCTGGCACGGATGCCCTGTAGCTCGGGGTGCTGGTGTTGGGGTGCTTTTGCTGACTGGTGTGGGGTCCCAGTGTTCCCTGCTCAGCAGCAGCCTGCCCAAGGATGGAGCCTGGATCAGCAGGCTGGAAGTTGATGGGCTGGTTCAGTGGCAGAAACAGGGAGGCCTGACTCTGGTGGGTGTACAAGGAAAAGAGAAAACTTGGAGGCCTGGATCAGCACCGAAGGGCATGCCAGTCTTGCACTATTGGGGAGCAGAGAAGGGAAAGTACAGAGTGAAGATCTGAGCTGACTGCGGAAGGCCAGTTGCAGAGGCAGTGTGAAGATGTGATAACTACCAAGCAAAGCCTGCCGAAAGAATGGAGCCGGAGCATGTCCAAAGAAGGGCAACAAGGCTGGGGGAGGGCCTGGAGCACAAGTCTTAGGAGGAGCAGCTGAGGGAGGTGGGGCTGTTTAGCCTTGAGAAAAGGAGGCTCAGGGAGACCTTATTGTTCTCTTCTCCTGAAAGGAGATTGCAGTCAGGCGGGGGATCAGTCTCTCGTCCCACATAATGGGCAATAGGACTAGAGGAAACTGCTTCAAGTTGCTCCAGAGGAAGTTTAGATTGGATATTAGGAAAAATATCTTTTCTGGGTGGTCAGGCATTGGAACAGGCTGCCCAGGGAAAGTGGTGGAATCACTGTCCCTGGAAGTGTTCAACAAATGTGTGACAGTGCATGGTTAATGCTTGGACTTCATGATCTGAGAGGGTTTTTCTAACCACCCTCAAGGATTCTTATGTACCTTTCAAGACTTAGTTGAAGAGCTTTCATCAAACAAATTACTTCATGGAAACTTTAGTGATGAATGTCATGTGATTCTGTCACCTTTTTAAATCTGATGTTAAGTGTCCTACAACCAGACTTACCATTTTATCGAACTATCTATAAACACTGTATTTCCATTTTAAAGGAGAAGGGTTGGTAATTGCCAGGACATCATGCTCAACCCTCAGTCACAGAATTATCGCTGTCACCAGGTGTGTTTGATGCAGTATGAATTTTGAATGCTACTATTATTAATAAGCAAAATGTATCTTCAGTTTCTATTTTGCAACTGCATGGAAAACTCATAGAATGCCATAAATTATTACAGCCTCACCATCAGTTGTGTTACCTTACAGTATCAGAAAATTAGTATCAAGAAAATCTTTTCTTGAACCAATGCTTTAAATTGCTGAACAGAGTCAAAATTCTAATAAGAGCTGCCAATTTCTCAGGCATATAAGTGTATTTATTGTGTTACCTACACTGAAAGCACCACTGAAGTTTCTGTGCAGTAGCCTGCTGCAGCAGTTGCTCCAACATCTCATGTAATATAATGAATAAGGCAGGAGTTCTGCTTTCTTTTAGACTGAAACATTCTGGTATCATGTTGGGGTACAATAACCTTTCTTATGGGATTAGACAGGCTGAATTTAAACAAAAGGTTTTCACTCAGAATTTTTTCCAAAAGGGTCTGAAATGCTTCAGATTAAATAACTTTGAATGCTTTCTACCACTCTAGATTTTTTGTGGCAGAGTCTCATTTTATGACTTCAGCCTACAACCGTAAAAGTGTATTTAGCTTGCTGCCTTCTGACAGCACTGATGAGCAAATAGTATCTTGGGCTCACTCTGTTTATTAAGAGCAGCATTATATGAGAGCAAAACTTTCACTGAAATAGATCAGTAGAAGCTAGCTCAGGGTTCCTGTGTCTGCTTTCCATGTAATATTCTGATACCACTTCTGTTTCAAATGAGAAATTCCCTGTTTGTTTCTTGTACAGTCCTGAAAGTCTGTTGCTTTTTTCTGTAGATCAGACAAAATCATTGAGCTGCTGAACTCTGAAGGAGGCTCATAATTTTCTTGGAGTTGTTTCTGAGTAAGTCAGATACCTTCCCTGCCTGAGCTCCTGATGAAAAGTTGGATTTAAATCCCTAAGGAAGACTGTGGGTCTGCAGAGGGTATAGGGTGCTGAACATTGACAAAAGAACAGACTGCAGCAAAAATCAAGTGGTCAGCACTTCCCAGGGTGGCTTTTAAATGCCAAATCAGAGCTTCTTGCTCATTTCCACAAAATGAAGTCCAGTTCTGCAGCAGGAAGCCCAGCACAGAGTCACAGCAGGAAGAATAGGGAAGGAGTTGCATATGGATTCTCTTTGCTAATGCAGGGTCTTAGTCCCTGTGGTATCCCACTCGTGCCTGTCAGGTCTGAACCTGACTTCCTTTCAGCACTGCAGCTGGACACTCCCAGACCCATCAGGAGCCGCTTCATCCGTACGTGGTGTTTCTCACTGCTGCAGATGTTATAACCTGCTTTAAGTTCTACTCTGTAACGTGGTAACGATCTCCAAATTGTACAGCTGTTCCTAAACTGTAAGAATTACCATGTCAGCTAAAACAGTACAGCCTTACGAGGAAGACCTCCCCATTCTGGATGAAGGTTCCAGGTTTCAGCCTTGAGGGATATGCCAAACTTCCATCAATATAATAGTCTCAGTTTTCAGCTTGTACCGGGCTTGCTTCCTGGGCTTGCAGCTCTCCAGCACTTCTGATTGCAAATGTAACACTTGTCACAGCAAAGGGGGTTTGTTCCTCTGGTTATGGGCTATCTAGCAAGCCCCAAACATGCAAAGGGTATGTACATACATCATGATCGAGCATGCAGTCTGTCACGTGCAGCTCGGAAAAGGCAAAGAAGCGTGGATAGGAGAAAGATAAAGTAGGATACAAACTTTTCCTATAGAAGTTGGAATGCTTCTGAAATTGCTGGCTGAAATCAGAGGCCAGGTGCCTTCAGACTAGCTAAGAGAGGGTCACAAAGGCCCAGATATGTCAGTGTGCACATTGGTAAGTAGTACTTACCAGCAGAAAAAGTCTCACTGAATGCTATTTATTCGTGCATCACTATTGAAGTTAATATGAGTAGAACACGCTGAATTTGGCCCTAGGTTAGTAACACAAAATTGTAGCTCTTTAAAATGGATCTGAACAGAGAGGTATGGTCCAGTGCTGCACTGGCTCTGAGAGTTGTTGGTTTCAGGGGATCTGGGATTTTTGTTCTGACAGGTTTCCTTTAGGTGCGGGGGATGGTTGGAAAAACATCACTGTTTTTCCTACAAATCTAATAAGAGAAGAATTAGCCTAGGAAAGGGGAAAAAGTACCTGTTCCTTTAGATGTTGTGTAAGATGCTGCCTTATTCTCTAAGAAATGGAGCTTTCATGTGTTATATTACATACAAGCCCCCCAAAAAGATGCGTATCTTTTGCCTGGGGTGAGCAGCTCCTGAGATTTCTGAAGTCAGGCTAGTACATTAACACCTTAGATTTAGGTAGCGCAGGGCTACAAGCAAATGTCTTTGGATGACAGAAGCAAATCAGACACTGCTTTTGTATGTCACAAGGGATTATTCTGTTTTAGTGCTATGCCCTTTGGCTTTACAAATGCACCTGTAGTGCTCCTGTGGTTAGTGCAAAGGATCTTGGTAGAATTAATTTACTATAGTTGTTTTGTCTTCATAAATAGCAAATGTTAGAACTGGCTGTACACAAACAGCTTTTCAAACCTTATGTGTACTGTTTGCAGCAGTTCATAGGTAGGGAAGGCTTCTGTTCTGTAATGCCAGCAATGACTGCAGCAAAGTACTTTTCCATTCACAAAAGGTGATCTTTGTGGAAGCAGGAGAAATTTATGGCTGGGCACAAGAAAGATGAGATAGAAATTCTAGGAAATCTAGGGGTGGATCTCCAGATACAGGTTTCATCTGTGCCTTTGCAGAGAATTAAAAAAAATCTCACCGGATTTCATGTCATCTGCTTTGTTATTTTTTTATTGGAATAAAGGGCTCTGAGAGCTCCTGATGTTTATGTGGCACTGTTACCATACAGTAGTAACCATTATCTGACATTTTGGGAACAGAGATACTGGCCTGTGAAATACTGTGGCAAATAACAGGCACTTTGAATCTTCTGAAGATGTGGAGGGAGCGAAATGTTTGTAATATTGAGAAGGTTTGTACCAATATCCCCTACTTCCCTTTTATTAGCTACAGAGAGAATGTACAGAAAAAAACACTGCAATTCTTTTTCAAAGACAGCTTTGTGGTTGTGGTTTTTGGTTGGTTTTTATACGGCATAAAGATGGTATCACGTGTCCTGTTATTAGGTGAAGTGTGCTGAGCACTCACCGTGCTTGTTGTTGTCCAGCTCTGCTTCACAACAACAGCAGAAGACAAAAGTGTAAAAGCAAAGAAGAAACAACAGGAAGGAGAGAGGCTATGACTTGTAAGACTAGGTGGCTTTCTAATTATCTTGCTAATAAATTCAGCATATGAATTTATAGGATCTTCTGAGACCTGGAACATTTTAATTGATATCAGCTGCTGAAGTCATAGGTTTTTAGTTGCCGTTTTAATCTGAGTCTGATAGGAGAAGACTGCATAAAGAAGCCTGGCTTAAGACAGGCTGGTGAGCTGTGTTTTTTTTAAGTAATGTAGGGTTGGAAAAAGTAAGGCAGAGAAAGAAAATGAGATTTAAGAAAGGTGTGAAGAGCAGGAAAATACCTGGAAGTTTTGTGCTTTGAATGTGTTAGCATTTAGACAAAGGTGTAGCGACCTAGGCTGAAGGCCTGGTGTGGTTTGCTGGGTCATCCCTCGGGATCAGCGTGGTCGGGGGTCCCTGTGTGCCAAGGTGGGGTGCAGGAACACAGAGGTTACGTGGCATTGGGCCAGGAGTCTGCTTTGGCCAGCAGATTGTCCCTAGAGCAGCTAACACAGCGTGAGAGATACACGGAAGGGATTGATGGCTCTCCCGAGAGCTTCCAGCCATCAGCTTTA
Organism: Pomatostomus ruficeps; assembly: GCA_013400735.1. Lineage (NCBI taxonomy): Eukaryota > Metazoa > Chordata > Aves > Passeriformes > Timaliidae > Pomatostomus > Pomatostomus ruficeps. Next base: position 114,507 of record VYZT01027195.1, read on the forward strand.
AGGATATCCTGAGCTCTTCCTGGACTACCACGCTTAACACTTCCTTGATGTGCTTTAATCCTGATTCCGCAGAGGAAACCCTTAAATTCTACAGCCTGACATTGCAATAATTTGGTTGCAGATTTCCCTACTGAAAATCTCAGCCCATGTTGCTGAGATTTATTCTTTTCAAACCACTTCTGTTAATCATCAGTACCAAATGAAAAGCACTCTAAAAGTACAAGTGGGATTTGCTTATGCTCTTACTCTTTGATTTACCAGGAATTACCCATTGTGTGGTTAATTTTAGATAATATTTTAATCTTCTAATTTTTCCCATCCTAAACTTCAGTTTTTCTAAATAGCCTTCATGTCCACCCAGGGCTTAAGTCAAATCAGAACATAAATACAATTCCATGTGACAGATTTCTCTTACTTTGTTTCTAGAGCTGCAAACCTCGGGTACTTTGAGGTACTGAGATAGGACTTAAGTATTTAATCTTTTTGCTATTTGTTATTTTTTCATTGAAGATGTAACTGAAAATATTAAGTGGGGAGCCTAAAGTCAGGTAACTCTGACAGGTATCTTGTGTTAGTGGTAGGCTGATATTCTGGGGTATACTGTGCTTATTATCTGAATTGTATCTGAATTAGTGGAAACTCTGATTGCTCTAATCCTGAAGACAGACCATTTATTTGGAAATATATAGAAACAGGCCTAAGGATTTACAAAAGTGCAGACAAACTAGTGAGTTTTCAGTACCTTTCACCTCAATCTGCCATGAGCTCTTTTTAGGTTGTCCCGTGAATGAGTATCTAGGTTTCCCTTTGCCAGTATAACCTGAATATTTGCATTATTACACGCACAGAAGGTTGTTTTCTTCAATAGCATAAACTCAGAGTTAAACTTCTTTTTTAAAGACGCATTTCGTGTTTTCCCTGACTTCAAATCAGGGATGCAGGTAAACCATAACTGTCACATTTTATCCAAGTTTGGAACTGGGATAAACCCAGCAGGGTGTGTTTTACCCCCGAGCGATACACCTTACCTGTCTGTGCAAGGGGTGCCAGTGCAGCACGGCAGCCCAGAGTGCTGAGGTTGCTGCCGGCCTGGGTGAGAGAAGACGAGGGCTCTCGGCTCAGGGCAGAGTGGTTTGAAGCCCGGCTCTGCTCGGATGAGCTGGGCTGAGGCTCTGTGCCCTGATGTGCGTGGCTGCAGTGCCCTCTTGTGCGAGTGAGCGCCGGTGAACAGCGGTGATTCCAAAGGTCTCTCACAGCACCCGGCTGCCAGAGGAGGAAGGAAACCCAACACAAAATCCTCTTCTGGCTGTGACCTTTTGCAGCTGCGCTTTGACCAGCAATTTATGTGGTTACGTGGTACGATGCAAATGTAAGAACAGCTCTCAGGCTTTTACAGCTTAAAATGTGCTTCGTGTTCTGCTGGTATTTCGGCATTAATTGGAAAATGAACATTTACTCTTCCTGTTGTGGTGATGCCCACGGGAGAGGAGCTCCCAGATAGGCTGGATACTGTCTCCACATTCATAGGCTGGGCCTTTGAAGTGCTGCGGAACTTCAACTTTATAGCAACAAATAAACGATCAAACCTGGTTTCCTCCTTTCTCCACCTCCAACTTGTCAGCTGCACTTCATCTGCCTGAGAAATTAGGGAGATTGAATTAATAGGTCTTGATTGGAAAAAAAGAAGAAAGCATCAAGGGAAGAAAGGGCACAGTGATCAGAACTAAGTGAGCAGGACAGACCCAGGAGGGTTTTGACACATTATCATTTGAAAATGGCAAAGCAAAAATCTGCTGTGACCGCAGTGTTTCAACATTACAAGGCAAGAAAAATACCTGCCTACGCAAATAAGTTCAACTGTGACATAGAAAATTTAGGGATGTGTCCCACTCATTTGATCCAATGCCTTTTGATCATTCTAAAAATATAGCTACCCTTTTGGGGGTGTGATTCATGACAAAACTGTGACGGCTAAAGAAGAAAATTATCATTGTACTACCAAGACCTGAACTGTGTAAGCAAGAATGTTAACATTAAAAAATGAAAAATTCAAACCTGGTTTCTCAATAGAGGGCATTGGACTGCACAAAAGAAGAACGACTTGGCACAGTTTGAAATGCAAACAGAACTGAGTTGCACAGAAAGCTGCAGAGAAATGGGCAAGATGGAAAGGATGTTGTCCTGACTAGAAAATAGATGCAGAGTGCCAGAGCATCTGTATGAAAATAACTGGGAGCAGAATTCAGCCACTAAAATGCTCTCATCCTGTTTTCCAGTCCTGCTGGCACGTCCCATCGTGCTCTCCAGGCCGCCTTCCCTGGGCGCTGTGGCTGCACCTGCAGGTACTCCCACCAGCCCTTAGGGTGGGCAATGTCAGATTTGGCTGGAAATGCCATGTCTTCTCACTGGAGCAGGCAGTTCTCACAGGTTAGGGCCCTGTCACAGAGAGGAAGTGAGTGTGCCATAAAACCACTTTATTCACTGCTTTACTCTGGTTTAATAAAGCTAGGCTTTGTTTACTAGTCAAATGCGAGACATTAACTCAGTTAATAATTATCTTAAATATCACAAATTTACCTTCATCCTGGGATCCTGTTAATCAAATGCCAGTGCTGCTCAGCAACATGAAAATGTAAGAATGTATTTGTTATGTTCCGCACTTCCTGGACTGTATTTTTCCACCTTAAGTACCCTGACTACATAGACACAAGATACTGGCAAAGGCTCTGCCCGCTGAGGGCTGTCCTGAAGACCAGATCATTTGTGCAGTGCAAAAGTGTAAGGGGCGACTGGAGCTCTGATTCTCCTGGATACTGCTGGGACTGAAACACCTTCCTACAGAGTGCCTAACCAGGAGATTTAACTCTGCCATACATACATGCCTTCTTTTTTCTTTTGACAGGTGAATAAGGTGTTTTCACATATTTCCAGCTGCAGTCTCTTCTTCCAAGAATGTGGTTGTAAACTTACTTATAAGGGTTTTCTGGAAGTTTCAGCCACTTGGCAGGTCAACTTTAATATTGCTGAGAAATTTTCAGGTTTCAAATGCAGGATCATCAGTGCCTCCATGGCCATATGGATTTCTGGTTGAAATCAGAGCACTGTTAAGGGCCCAGCCCTAGCAGTGAGTGAGTGGACACCTTTGTCTGTGAAGAAGACTCCTGCCAGCTGATGTAAAAGCGTGGCTGAATAATGGCACAGCAGTAGATACTGCTCAGGGAGGTGAGCTCTCAGTCCCCAGAAAGTTGCAGAATCTGAATACAGGCACACTGTGAAGGTGGCTAAAAGCCTGTTTGATCACCTTAGATCCACTGATGGGTGTTTCAAGTCCCACCTACCCCACTGAAGTACCAAGATGGGGGATCACATCTACAGGAAAGTCATCTCCAAACATGGATGAAGAGTCTTGCAGGTCCTGGGACATGTGCAGTGATGGTGCCTACAATCTTTGCAGTGACCCTGTGTTTGTACAAGAGCACCTGTGCACAGTTATTTGCTGGCATAAAGCCCACTAAAAAGCAGAGGCTCTAATGGAAGTGGTCCTGGAGTTCATCTCCTGGCACAAGTGTTTGTGAGTTAATGCCATTAATAGTTTCTTTTGGCAGTGTGCCCAGGCTGGACAAGCTGCAATACCCGGGGGTAATGAACTGCAGGATTTAAGAGGAAGGAACAGGAGCTTTCAGTCGAGAGTGAGTGGCTGCTGCAAGAAACAGGGCCTTGCTTTTGTAATAAGGGAATGGTACCTACAAACCATATATTTACAAACATTCTATACCTGCAGCTTTGCAGGGAGGAAAGACTGCTCACTCTCATTTGTTTGGACTGGCTGGCCCTTTATTTGCAAGGAGACCGAGTTTTAACAAGGTTATTCCATTTAAATGAAAAATGATGTGTTTGTATCAGGCCGAAGGGACTTAAGAGTCTATTTAATATGCATTGATCTTTGTGTATGAAAATACAGAATATATGCTGGAGCTCTTGAAACAGGTTTTCGGTGATTTTAAGGCAAAAAATAAATTGGTAATATACAGGAGTGGGACAAGACAGCAATGACAGATGTGATTAACACAGTTTATAGAGAGTGAAAATATTAGCGGAAGATTGAATATTCCCCAAGGTGAGATGCACACGTGCCATTTACTGCTGAGTTTCACGAGGGAAGGCAGACATAGATATTGTTATCGTGTCAGTGCTTCCTCTTCTCTGTGCCAGCATTTGCCTTCCTTCATTGACTTAGGATTAGTAATGTTCTCTTGGTAGATGAGGTGTTGTTCTGCAGCACTGAATAAAGTGGATTATTCAGAGTTCGAAAAATCAGTTCGTTTTCATTTAAAGAAAGATAATATATAATGTGAAGAAGTGCTGTTTGTGTACAAAAAAATATATATAAAATGCATCCTTTTCGAAATGCATTGGGGTTCTCCTTTGTATTTACTATTTTCTTGTACTTCCAGCAGAGGGCAGGTTTGTGCCACAAAACCTGTCCGCTCACTTTGTGAGACTCCGATGTGATATTCACCATGTTCAAGCCTTGTCAGAAAAAAAAGCGCCTTATTCTGTAGTAATTTTCCTTAAAAATTATATCAGTTTTTTTGGTCTGGTTTGATCGTCCCCCCCCCGTTTTGTTTTTTGTTTTGTTTTGGGTTTTTTTTTCGTTTTTAAAGAACAAAATTAAAAAGCTAAATGGAATATAACTGGTAACCTTGTTGAAAATCTAGTCCCCAAACACAATCCTCTTGTTTACTAAAATTGTTGTGAAATTGCCAGTGGTTCATTTCTCTCAGTGCAATTCTTCCCTGTTTCTATCACAGTAGGAATATTTCAGATGTTTTCAGTATCAGCTTCGTGTGAGGAGAACCATGCAATTCACTTACTGTTGCACAGACATGACACGGTGGTGCTCTGTTACAGTTATACAGCATAAAATGCTGTTGTACCGGCAAAATACTAATATAATTAAGGCCTTCAGGCTAAAAATTGTAAAAAAAAATTGTATAATCCTGGCATGCAAAACACTGAGGAAAAAAATCAGGTGGTTACATCACGGCAACAAGCCCCAGCAGGGTTAACCACATGCCCACGTTTGTGTAATTCTTCTCAATGCCATTTTGGTTTCAAAGTGACATGTTGTGGCAGTGCCAGAACAGGGTGTTCTGAAACAAAGGAGGTGAACGGTTTTCTAATTTGTGTGTCATCCCTAGGAATCTTGTTCTCTCTGCTGCAACTACTTCACCTTGTGTTACCTGTGTGTGAATCAACAGGACAGTTTGGAATCAACAAGGGATGCACCAACTTCTGCTTCCTTAGTGTCTCATTGCTGCTTTTTTTGTCTTCCATGTGATTTTGAGCCTTGGATTTTACTTTTCTTTTTCCGTTGTCACTTTGCATCTGTGTCCCTAAATGCCATTGTGATGAAAATATACATATTTTGCAGGCATTTGTACCCATTAGCCAGTGTTGCAGTTCACTTCCCTATCTGTTATACAAATCCACACTAAATGCTCTTAAAACTTTTTCCTTTTTGCTATGCTTTTATTCCACTGTCCTAGATTTGTGTGATTTTGAAAAGTATGGACTAACACAATAGGTACTGTTGTCATCATAATCTAATATTTTGACAAACACAGCACCAGTGTAGCCTGCTGCCAACAGGCTGTGCACTGCTGAGTTAGAAGGGGTTTTTTTGTCAGTGTTATCCAGGATAATGCCTTCTCCTCACCTTCAAGCTGGTTTTGTAACTTCGTGTTTTCTGTTCCTTAGGGGATGGTAGCATTTTCCTCTGCGTTTGGAAATTGGCTCTCACTCCCTCTAATATTAACATTATTATCTGGATGATTCAGTAGTGTCTAAAGAGAGAGGGAACTTCATCAAGTCAGAAAGCACAGCCTTCAGTTAACTGGTGAAATGTTAGTGAGGCCTCTCAGCCTCCAGGGTGTAACTGGTGTGGCCAGTATTGCACCCAGGTCTCCAGAGGTGGAAAACTGGCCCTAGGGACAGATACCTCTTTGAGCTCCCATCACAGCCCTAATAGTTACTAGGGCAGAATAATGTTTCATGACCTTTGGGTGGTACCAGTACCATAACATAATCTAGCTGCGTGAGATTTGCAAAGGTCATTGTAGAAATAAAAATGCTGCCTGCTGCGATCCATACCCTCAGACACAAAGGAAAAGAAATATCTTAATAAACGTAGTGGCATTTGCACTATAGGGCACAGTACAAGGGTCATGAGCCATTATTCTGCACTAGTAATAATGTCACTATTTTATTCTTGCCCGGTGGCTACTGTATGACATTTGTGCTTGCAGGGAAATTCCTGTGAATATCAGTAACTTAAAATACATTGCCTCGAGGGCCTATTGTTCTCCCATTGAAGTCAATGAAGTCAATCTGCCATTTGCTTACCAGTATCTGGGCACAGGACTGACCCAGCATTCCTCATGATCAAAAATGAAATGAAGTGGGTTTGGTGTTTTGTTTTCTTTTTCCATTAAAAAATATTTGTTCATTGGACCCCCAATGAAACATGGCTCTTAAAAGATCATAACAGGTAATTTTATCATATCCATGAGAATTGCCATGACTGTATATGTAAAAGACAGATTATATGATGAGTATTTTATTAAAAAAAGTTCAAGTCCTAGTCTTCCTAGGTACTTGTGTGATGATTTATGACCTGGGAGTGAAACGTTACCCAATATTTCACTACATTCTTATGTGATAGGTAAATAACTGTTTCCTCTATGTCTCAAACAAAGGAATATATGAATTCAGATTTTTCTGTGTGATATGGCTGGAATGATATAACAGAACTTACAGAATTCTGAATAATATGGTCTGAATTTTGAAGGTGTGGAAGTTCCTGGTTTTGTCTGACAGATTGTGGTTTTTATGCTAGTGGAGCCGGCAGCCCTGGAGCTGAAGTTTTTTTGAGCTAAAATATGTCAGCCTTGGTCCTTCCCTTTGAGAGTATGAATTATAAGTGAGCTCTTGGAAGCAGTGGAGGGTTTGTATGCAACTGTGGTCCACATTAGCACTGGCCCTTGTCTTAGAAACACACCTCAGAGCAATCAATGTGTGTAATGTACCTCTGAGAGTATTTGCAAGTCTGAGAGAACTCCACTTCTCCTCATGTGTGAAGAAGAAGCCTGTCTGACAGAAGGGAACTATTTGAGAGCCCAGTCAGTGGTAGGATCATTTAATTAATTGCTTTGGATAACGTGGTGCCTGCGTGTAGTCTGGCTCCACCATGGATGAGGAGATAAATGTTTCCTTCCCCAGCCTCAGTATGTGTCTGTATCAGAGAAAAACACAATACCAGTTCTGAGGAAAGTGCATAAGCTGTTATTTTTCAAGAGCTTGTGGTGACTAAAATTGTCCCCAGCTGCAGGGGATGGTTCATGTTTACAATCTGAGGAAGCAGACAGCATTGTATCATCCGGGGCGCCAGGTCCTGATTGCTACTCAAACATGCTGCAACCAGGCTTGTGATGGAGGAAGGTTTTTGGTGCAGAGCGTTGTGAGGGTGGAAGAGGGACACTCGTAGATCAGGTGCATCCTTATAGCAGGCCTTTGTTGAACATGGAAATACAGAAAGTGGGATCTAGTGGCAAAAGGGCTGTCAGCTCTTTGTGATCCACCAGGCTCACCTCAGCTGTCACACCAGCCTGTGGCTCTGCCTTGAACATGAAGTTTAACCCTGGTTCCAGACAAAGAAGAGGTGGGAAGCACTCATGTGAGCCATGTCTAATGCATGAGACAGAGCAAAGTCAGCATACAGGGCTGACATTCAGGGTGTGCTTCACAGAGCTGGGGGAAGGACTGGGTCTGCTTCTCCAGGGCCTGGTCACTGAGCAGCACAGACCGATTCTGTCCTTGTTTTCCTGCTCCTTTTCCAGGCCAGGAGAGCAGACCGATTTGCATAGTCTGTAGGCAGCTGAGTAAAATTTTTCTTGTGGGTGGTAGTATTTAGAAAGTGTCCCGCCTTGCCGCTTTCAGATTGCTATCACCCTCCCCTGATGGGATTAGGAGCCTGGCTTCACAGGCATTGCCTGATCCAGCTGGCTTCCACAGGGATGAGGTGGGTAGTGGTGAGAAAACAGGATGGGTGACGACTGTGTAGCTGTGCTGGTAAACTTTGCTTGGAGGAGGGGAGCGAGGGGAAGACATGGGGACGGAGTAAAAAGTTGTAAGTCTCACCCATAGATGGAATTCCTTTAACATTTGAAGGAAATTATCAGGGAGCAGACACCAGTCATGCTTTTCTGACTCATTGTCCTGTTTCCAGACAGCATCCCCCTCCGGTCTCCTCCTGCCTGTAGCACTGCTGTCCCGATTTATTTCTGTAAAAAGTTATCACAAGAATTTCCCTCTTTAAAAATATAATTAATGTTGTAATACATGAAGTTTTGCAATGTGCTGAAATCACTGAGAAAATTAACTTTCTTTTTTAAAAAATAAACAGCAACAAGTCATGCAATCTACATCCTGGATGATTTGAGATGCTCTCATGGGCTCTTCAATTCTTTAAGTAGAGTCTGCCCTTTGCTCCCGGGTGATCTTAACACAGGATGCCTTCAGAGGGAGATAAAGTACAGTTTGGTGTTATAATCAACGGCTAACTGACCTGCTCTTCTCCCTAGCTTTGGAAGCAGGAAGATCTGCAGAAGAGAAATGTTTTCAGTGTCACTGGCATCCACAAAGAAACGGGAAGAGCGGTCTGTGAGGTACAAACCTGTGTGTGTTCTCTTCTAAATCTGCTTCCCAGTTTTGTTACCGATATGCTATTTGGGAGTCCTGAGGGACAGGCAGCTGCCCCTTTGCAAGCCTCTTTTATACAGTAGAGCCCAGAGGTGAAGGGGTGGTATCACTCTGCAGTATCCTCACAAGAATTGCTGTAAAGACTGATTTTGCCACAGGTACTTTTGAAAGCTTGACTTAGCACGTCTTTAGCAGCAGCCAGAAACACTTTCACTTCTGGGTCCAGAGTTTCAAGGATCAGCTTAGTCAGCAATAGAAACTCAGGAGTCTCATTTGATAGCCTTTAATTAGACATGCGTGCATATATAAGTGCATAGATTATCTAATACCTCCTACTGCAAATTTCTCACTGAAATTAATGAGGTTGTTCAAAGAGTAAACTATGAGTAATAATGAATAATATTAGTACTCAGCATGACTAATAGTGGTAAGAGGGAGAGTCTTAATGACTTAGGCAAGGAGGGTCTGCTGGGAGCCAGGATAACGATTTGCACAAACAATTCCTTTTCAGAGTGGTGAGGCTTGGAGCTTCCTTGGAGCCGATCATTAAACTACAGACCCCATTTTATCACAGACGTCTTGATCTGTGTCTCTGTGCCCTTCTCAAGGCATAGCTTGCATGTGTAACAGAAAATGAGTCATGCCCAGGCAGTTGGTCTTCTGATCCCTTCTCTCTTTATTGTAGACCGCATCTTTGCAGCAACTTTTATGGAGAGATCAGGTTTCAAAAAGCCTTTGACAAAGCTGCTCACAGGGTCTTACTTTTCATTTAACTGTGAGAGAGAGCATGAGATGAGGAACTGGCTAAGCAGTAATAAAAAAGTAGAATGAGATCATATTTTGTTCCAGTTAACGGTTCCTGGTGCAGTGCCTGGGAGTCTATCTGAGGCTAAGCCATATTGTAACATACTAATGTCTATGAAGAATCTAGAAGAGTGGAAAAAATGATCTAAAATTAACAGAGAAAAGCAACATCCATGAAAGTTTTTGGAAGAATGAAATGTGAAATTGTATCCCTGATATTGGGTGCTAGAGTGTCAGCTCTGAATGGATGTCAGTGAATATTTGAAGTCATTAAGACAAACTGGTGTGTATATATTCCTGTAAAGTCACATACAGTAAACTAAAACCTGTTCTCACTCTATTCCTCCTTGCTGTAATTGCAAGTTTGTGGGGAAAGGTGTGTGGGAAATGAGGAAATTAATATTCCTCCTTAAATACAAAGCAATTAGAACTCCTTCAGAATACTGAAAGGGTGAATCTTTTTTATTTGTTTTAACTCATACAAGTTCCTTTCTAGTTCTTATTTCAAGTTCATGCCACTACTTCCTCATCTGTGGTAGCCTCTGCTTTTCTTATGACATAATTTTCAGTAGTTTCATGCCACTAATGCAGAAGTCTGTGAAACGTAAACAATTTAATAATCTAGAGAGATACTTGATCAGGCTGGATTTAGGAAAATAAGGTGAAGAGGTTTGGAGAAAAGGCAAAGCTATATAATTCTAGGGTTTGCCCTAATCTATCATTTAAATGTTGCTATGCCACTTTATTTTACCAAGTTCCATGACTAGAATAATAAGTTAAACCAAATAGATGTATCGGATAAAGAGCATTGAAAAACAGGTCATTTTAGGCTGTCTTAATTGAAAATGTTGTCTCAGGGATTTACGATCCAGGTCTGGACCAGGGTAATATTTAATAGTTTAATCTATTAAATGTCTCCTATTGGTTGAGGAAAAATGTGAGTCAAGGTGTGAGAGGATTAGTTCCACCAGAGAATCTCTTTCAGATACTGTTTATGTATGATTAAAGCTCAGATCAGAGTAGTGTCTGTATTAGGGCCACATAGAGCCAGCCTTCTCTCAGCAGTAGTTTTGCAATATGATTAAATCACCAAAGACATGCTTGAAATCACTCAATCCATTTTAATTCTTCTTTTTATATTGTATCCAACTCCAAGTTTTCTGATTTTGTAGGCTAATGAAAAATAAAACCTATGCTGCCTATCCTGAAGGAGAGTATCACTGTAAATGTTCTTGAAAAGCTGTATCATAAGCAGCATCTAAGGGATGTAATTTTAAAAGAATTCTTGCTTGTAGTCTTCTCATTACAACATTGGCCTAAAGATGATCAGGCCCAATCTGTTTAAATGCAGCCGTCAGCTGCCTGCTGATCTGATTACTGCAATATTACCCCCGTTGAGTACTGGCAGGTAAGAGTTTGAAGGTGATGTGGATCCTGGGGTTCAGTTAGCTACCACAGCATGCCTTTTCCATGAATTTGACCAAAACAACTACTCCTTTTCTGTTTGATGGATTAGATGAATAGGCTGCTGCTTTACAGAAGAAGACTCAGCAGGTTGCTTGTTGCATGAGGCAATGAAGGTCAGGCAGAGGGGCATTACAAAACTGATGAATGATTTTGATTGATGGAACTTTTATTCCTAGGCATGCAAGAATGGAAATCTCTTTTATAAGGGCTAACAGAGGGCATGCCAGAATAACAAGAATGTTCTTGTTGGTTTATCTGCAGCTGGTATTGGGTCTGCAGTAGTGATTAAGTAAATAACAGCAGTTCTATCAAATGTTTGCAAAAGTGAGCAAAATCAACAGCACATCAAGACTAAATTCAGATCTCTGGGATATAAGCTTTACATACATTGTGCATTTTCATGTAGCACATCCACCATGAGCCCTCTCCGATCTCACCATTGCTACAGTGAATGCAGTGTGCTTTCAAGAGTGCAGTTTACTTGTGGCAAGTTGCAGTTTGCTGTTTCTTCTGGAACCTTTGCTGAGTTTTAAATCAAAGTCTTAACGAGAGCAAAGCTTGTGTGTATGTTTATTTAGATACCATCTGCATGTCACTCAGCAGCAAACTAAGTTATCTTTTAAAGAGTATTTAAACATTTGGATAAATTACAGGGGGAGTTGTTTGGGTTTTATCTTGTTTTGTTTACCTTGTTTTATCTTGATAAACTATTGAAATGGATTCAGAAATCTCCATTGCAAAAGAATAATGTGCAATGAACTTTTATATGTCACAGCTCTTAATTACATCCTTCCCCCTTGCAAAAGAGATCATTCTGTGTGGTATAGCATTGTTGAGATCTCTTACGTTAGCTCTTTGTCATATCCTCTAAATAAAGCAGAAAAGAGCAATACTGCAAATGGAAGAAATTCTTGATACCTTCGGAATTGCTCATCCGCTGTGTTGGAAACTGTGAAAAAATCTTTCTCATTGTGTATCTTTCTTTGTTATTTTGAAAGAAAAAAGCTGCCATCAGCCAGCCAGAATCACCACTGAGGTCTTCAATAAGCAGCTGCTTGGAGTTTGACTTAGAAATGAGACAGAGACAAGACGCAGAAAAAATCCACTCCAAGTGGGTGGGAAGGAAAGAGAGCTTTTACGAGGTAGAATTTCTGGTTTTCCTTTCTTGCAAGTATAGTACTAAAAGTTGCCTTTCTTTTTCAGGAGGGGACTACTGCTAGTGAGGTAGTTATGAGTGAACCATTGTGTCAAGGTAGCTTGCTAGGGCCTGGATGTGTGTTTCAGAGCAGCTCTCATGTTGGTGCTAATTCTTATGCCGGTCAGGTTTTGCTGTTGACTTAACTGTGAACAGATAATGTTCTGTCTCCTTAATGGTTTATGAGGCTGTATGAGATACCTAAGATCTTCCATTTGCTCCTAGGGAATGTGCTCTTCATACAAGACTGTCCATCTGATCCTGAGGTATTCAGCTTCATTTTTTCTGTTTTGGCAATAGAGTTAAACGAACATTTTGAAGATTTAGTGTTCTGTAACTTCAATAGTCCATACAAGCATGGACTAAGCAAGTTTAATAACTGCATAAATACATTTTAGGGAAATGACCATGTTTACCGACAACAGTGCTCTCATCATTCTAGTGCTTGCACAATATTAACTATTGTAGGGCTTTCTTGCACTGACTGTCATCACATTCTTCAAACTAGAAAGAAAACCAAATAATTGCAAATAGGTTTGAGCACTTGGCAGTGAAGAAGCTGGAACATACAAAATAACTCAAGAGAAGACTATTGAAGTGTTTGTTGACTGCCATTTGTTTGCTGGCAATGGACAGATTGGTTCAGGCAAACTCATCATCCAGGATTAAAGCTAGACAAGACCTGGAAACTAACCCATTTTAATTTCAGACACAAACATATTTATTGTTTGCCCATTTTCTTTTCCCTTTTTTTTTGCCTTTTTGCTTGCTGTCCATCTCTCTGTGTGTTTTCAACAGTTTCTGAGTTCTTGCTTGAGACGGAATAGGAAGTACAAAAAGAATCTGGTAAGAGCAAGTATTTCAAACATGAATTAATCCCCCCAACCAGTTAACCCGCCTGGCATGGCACTGGGGATAGCTTTGTGTGCTTGAGAGAGAGACGTGAGGGTTGTTACTTAACCCTCACTGCAAGTGAGAGAACAGTCTTCAAAATATGGTTAGCCAGCTTAGACTTATGGATTTCTTGGAAACAGGGATTGATGGAGCAGAAGGAGTAAGGCTCAGAATTCAGGAATTCAGATGTGTTTAAACCTTGAGAATGGGCTTTAAACTAATGACTTATTTTGGCAATGGGCATGGCCTAAGTACCTCCTGTTTTCAGACATTTTCCTGTGTTTTTTCTTTTTTCCACCCTCCCCACGTGCCCCTAGAGGTTGTGCTGCTACAGCAATATGTGGGGCAGAGTTGTGGGTAGGATCAGAAGGCTGATCTGTCTGAGAAATCAGCTGGCTGCCGAGGGTTATGTGCAACTTGGGCCAGGCCCTGGTGTGGTTCCCAGCGCAGCCCTGGTGCAGTCGGCCAGCACGGGGAAGGGGTGGTGCAGGATCAGGTGGGAGCAGATGGAAACCACGTGGAAGCAATTCCAGCAGCTGCTCCCCAGTTCCTGTGCTCTAGTGCCTCCAAGGCAGGGGGTTGGCACAGGAGTGTCACTGGGGGCTTTGCAGCAGGCCACCTTTGTGGGGTGTGGGAGCCCTGTCAGGAAATGGGCTCCTGTCCGTCTGCTGGACGGTGATGGACATGATGGGTGTCCTGTGTCCCCAGCTCTGACCTCACCCCACAGGAAAAGGGGGCTCTGGAAGCACCTCAAACTGCCAGCTGCTCAGCAAGGGCAAAGGTGCTCCGTGAGAGTTTGCTTTCCCGATGTGCTCACCTTTGACCATTTGGAGCAAGAAGGGCAACATTTGCCTTCGGAATTGGCGTGCGCTGAGGTAAATACACGCAGTGCTGCTGGTAACTGTGCCGCAGATCTCTGAGCAGAGACAGGCTGTTCTTCACATGGTTGCTGCGGTCTTTTTAAGGTAAAATCTTTCTGGACATTGTGACTAAGAGAAATGCAAACAGTCATTAACTGGCTTGATGGAAATACCTGTCTGGACTCCTCAGAATCTCTCCATCCCTTACATTTTAATTATAAGTAGAACTTTAAACTTCCAGAACACTCTCTTCACTAAGATTAGTCTATTTTCCTTTTTTTACAGGGTTTCTTTCTTCTTCCCATAACTTAAACAAGGAAAATAAATTTTTTTTTGTTTTAATTTGGTCTTCCCTTTTTCCTCAGCTTTACCTCTTGCATTTCATGAAGAGGGATAGCTTAAATAGGGAATTTTAAGAACATGGATCTATTTTCCATATATGGAACTTGGTCATTTTACGAAACTAAGGAGATTACCTGCAGTAGCATGGAATGGTATTGATAATTCCAATTATATACATAAATTAATTACAAACATACAATCTCACTTTGTGGAGATGTCTATCTAACAATCTAGATATCCCGTGCATTAAATATGCATAAGTATTGTACAACTATTTCCATAGTGGTGAACAGCTGACTGAAATTTGACTTTCCAGAGTGAAAGACATTTATTTAGTGATCCTTTATCTAATGCTCTTTGCTTACAGTAAAATTGACAAGATATGAAAAAAACCCCCCAACCCTCTGAAAATACATTACTTCGACCAATAATATGAGGAAAGATCAAATATTAAGTGATGCCTGAGACACATACTTTTAGGCACATTGTCTTTTAGGCGGTGGTGTTGATCTTCCTGGAGGGAGCATTGTTTTAGAAGACTGGCAGTCAGGTGACAGTCATCAGTCTGCTTTCTCCTTTTAGCTTTTGCCCGTGGAAACATGCAATTCAGAATCATTATCTGCATTGCAAATATATTTGTAGTAATTATGCCTCTGCAGGCTAGATGAGCCATTACGTTTTTATTGTGGCATAAAAATGGTTTTGAAATCTCTGTACCAAAGTAATTAGCAAAAGCAAAGAAGGAGATCACGGGGTTGAAATTTTTTTATTTCACTCAAGTAACATGGATTTGCTATAGCAAGTTGGAGAAGGCTGTGGTTTCATTCTGACTTCATTGATACTGTAGATGCAGGAACAGCCATGAACACTGTGCAGCTGACTAATGGATTTACTTGGGTGATTAATGCCTATTATCTACTTTACTTCAGAGTTTGATACTTGCTAAACCGATTTTAATACCTTGAAATATGCTGAAATCACCTTAATTTCTTGCAAAATTACTTCTTGTGAATAGGGTGCTGCTTAATGCAAGCTAGGACATGCAGTTGGTGATACCATTAGGGAATAGGCTTGCAGAGAAGACAAAACCAACTTTGAAAGCTACCATATGTTTAAAACACAGCAGGAGTTTGGAACTAGCAGGTCCCAGATGCAGTGATGCTCTATTTCCCCAGTACCTTGCATCCTCTGGACAGACACTGTCCCAATTAATCCGTACTTCAGTGCAGGCTCACAGGGCATGCATGGAGGTAAAATGTTACCAAACCCTAGTCAGATGCATAATTCCTATTAAAGCTAATGGGAATGAGATGCCGGAGTGTCAGTGTGTGCACATGGCCTGATGCTATCCCGTGATGCTACTTGTCATGGTGTAGGGGTTTTGCAACCCAAATACATGTTATATTAATTGTTATTATACACCAATGTTAACATGTTTGTCTGTTATTATGATCCTTTTGAAATGCTGTACTCCTTCTTTCCCTATCTCACCTGCCATGTTTCCATCTTCGACCATGACTTGTGTTATTTGCACAACCTCTGTTCTCCAAGGACGCCACACTCCTCTTTTTATTCACCCTCTCCTCCACTCCATATGGCAATGTTTTTCTCTTTCTCTAGAGAAGTCCCAGAACAGAGTTGCTGTGATTTCAGTGAGAGAAAGGGAGTTATGTTTGCAGAGGGATCATTCACCAAGAGATTTGAGGAGTGGCAGTATTATCTTTGCCATGTGACCCTGTGCCAGTGACATTTGCCAGCTTCTTTCTCCTCTCAAGGGTCTTGAGATTAGTGGGAGAGAGAGAAAGGTACCTAACTGGCATCCTGTAAGATAGACCCTGCTTTTAATTGGGGCTAACTTACCCAAGGTACTGTTAATGTGACCCTCTTCCACTCTAAAACTTAATCTCAAGAGTTAGTTTGGATATTTCAAAGTCGTTGTAAATCATGCTGTGTGTCAGTGACCTTAGAGCCAAGCTCTGCAGTAAAATGTGTCTTTGGGAGAAAGGCTGTGCTGTTTCCCTGTTACACATTGGTTGTTGAGGCACAGAGTGCCTTTCTGTGTCTCACTATGGAAATTGATTGCTGAGCTGTGACTTGCATTGAGTCAGAGTCCCAGCCTCTGCAAGAGGATCCTCCCCAATTGTTTGCAACAGGGCAACTTTCATAGAAGCAGGACTTTGCTGCAGGTATCTGCTGGCTCTCCTTTCAAGGCTTGGCACGGGTGGCTTAAGCAGGTTAATTTATAAGGAAGGTGAGTGTAAGCACTGCTGGGAAGAGCCAAGTGTTGCGGGCAGGCTGTCCAGACAGTGCTGTGCAATCCCTTCTTGCCCTTGGGGCTACAGACTTGGATTTCACTCTTTTTCCCATGCCTCTTCAGCCCCAGTAGTTTTCCAATAAGTTCTTGGTAACCTGGAGAACTACAATGAATGTTTCTCCTCACAGCAGAAAAAGGCAAAACTGCAGGCTTGGCTGCTCTGCTCTGGAGGTTTATAGCCAGTGAAATGAATGATCTGAATGTAATTGCTGCTCCTTGTGAGGGGAAGGGGAAGGCCTGTATAGGGAGGAATGCATATGGCAAAATGCCCTTGATGGCAGGGCCTCAGATGTGCACTGAATCAATGGTGTGTACACTCACGTGCTTAAAAATTCTCTGTATGAACATGGTGACCTTCAGTCTTGTGGTCTTTGCTAGGAATCTGAGAGCTAAGTACAGTTCAAGCAACTTGAGGAATATGTCTCTGCAAATTCTGGCATGCCTTGGCCTTTTTTCTTGTGCCAAGCTGAGCCTCCAATCATCTACATGATGCTCCCAGCACAAATCCTTTCAACCTCTTAACACACCTCGTGTATGTGCGTGCACATCCTCACACTCTAAGGTGAAAGGGAGCCAGAGATGGCAAGCACTTTTGGGGAGGATAAGTAGGTACAAGTTAGATGGATCTCGAGGGCTGGTAGATCTGTGGTTTAAGCAGGCAAACTGAGTAATCAGAGAAGGAGGAATTCTTTAATACTCTATGAGCAAGCCATGCAGGAAACTTTCCATAACCTGTGAAATAGAAGGCAAAATCAGGTCACTAAACTTTGTCTTTAGCTGGTGTCAAAATCTGCAACCAAAACTATTGATATAGTTAAGGCTGTATAGCATAGGCAGTATTACTGGGAGAGGGGAAATGGGGAGAAGAACCTTGGGATGGCCCCAAAATCTCTGTTTTTGCTCTGATGTTAACCTGCTATTGCTGTCCTCAAGTTTTTATCTCTTGGTGTTTTTCCCCGCTACCCTTGCTACCCTTGCACGCATTACGGGTAGAATAACCCAAACTGCCTCATGTATTATTCACATGGGGTCTCTTTGATCCCTGTGAAGGCAATGATAATGTGAAATCTGCTGCTGGCTGTTTAAGCTTCTGGAACATGATGTTAGGTATGTGAGAGCTCCACCCCTTTAACCGTCAGTTGACTAAGGCATCTCCTCATATGATATAAAAGACATTTATTTATTTCTTTGTTACATACCCACTGCAGTCCTGGGTCAGGCTAAAAACTAGGATTTCTTGTCCCTTTTTCCGCAGTCTACCCTGCCCACAGTTAATGTACTTGCTCTGACTGGTCAGTTGTTCATAACAAGGTCAGCTTGAAAGATTGGCTGGCATAGGTGTGTTAGTTTTTCTCTTTTTATCTGCATCACTCTCCTCACAAAAATACTACTTCAAGTGCAGTTATAGCACAAACCCCCCTACTCTAGCTCTCATTTTCTGGTCTCCCAGCCGTAGTTGTAGCTGCATGTGTTTGTAGCAGCACAGCCAAACAAAGTGTCAGCTGGGTTTGAGTGCCCCTGTGTCGGGAGTGTTTTGGAGCCAGCCTCTCACCCAGGCAGCAGGATCCCAGCGTACCCTAAATTCAGCTCGTGTTCCAGGCTGAAGCCTTCCCTAAGGCAGAGCTCCGGGCAGCGCTGCACTGATCACCGCAGCCTTGTGCTGCAGTCAGCCCTGGGACTGAGCTGCAGCTCACAGAACCTGCCTGGGCTTTCGGGATTGGCAGTGCTGTCCTTTCATGTACTCGTGAAGGACTAAAAGCAGTGAAGTTCTGTCACAAAAGTCCGTCTGCTGCTCCCTGTGATAATTGCTGCCCCTTGAGTAGCAAAGGAAATGTGACAGGGCTGGGCACAAATAATTTTTTAAAGGCCCACTTAGAATTGGACAATTTCCTTAGAAAACTCTTATCTTTTGGCTTTAGGAGTTCTGTAGAATGGGCTGTACAATGAAACGCTTCCTAAAGACTTCCACAAAGGGGGAATTAGCCAAGTGCTATTCATAGAACCCCGTGTATGTGCTGAAAAGGTAGCAAGCGTCCATTCTGCAGGGCGCTCCCACACAATAGCCAGGAGTTCCTAAGCCTTTCAAAGGCAATAATGCTTTCAGGCTTTGTGCGCCTCCAATCCCCACAAACGACCCTACAGTTTGCTTGGGTACTTAGTCGAAAGTGTTTCAAATGGCCCATTTTCCTGAGCTACCAGTGTGCTAACAGTTTCCCTGACAACTTGGCTATAGTAATTTCTCCTGCTTTTTTTCTATGCCGATTTCCCAAGAACTGGTAATTTCAGTTAATTCCCTCTTGGGAATATGGGAGCGAGATATTATGTTTGTTTTCCTGTGATGAATTCCGCATGAATGGTTTCACCCTGCACGTAGGATGCAGGGAAGGGAAATTTAAAACAAGCTTACCAAACAAAAGAAGAAGGGAAATAAAACGGAAGAAATGGTGAATTAAAAAGCCTTTTAA
Source organism: Pomatostomus ruficeps (assembly GCA_013400735.1). Lineage (NCBI taxonomy): Eukaryota > Metazoa > Chordata > Aves > Passeriformes > Timaliidae > Pomatostomus > Pomatostomus ruficeps. The sequence goes on from VYZT01027195.1 coordinate 133,608, forward strand.
AAGATGGAGAAGAAAGAAAAGGATATCATTCTTTCTTGTTATGAGTAACAATTTTTCTTTTATTTACCTAATTTACAATTGTGTGAATTATAATAGAAGTAGTTTTTGAATTATTTGTTGAACTTTACAATCTTGTAGCAGGAAAAATATTAGGGTCTGTAACCTATACATCAAGAATCTATAGTGTAGGCCACATTTTAGATGGGTTGGTGTGAAGTGAATTCTCCATTTTTAATGGAATGGATCATCCTTTCAGTTTTTCTTGACTACAGGAGATCTATATGGGCAACTTGAAAATGAGAAGGTTGACTTTAGAATGTGTTTATCTCAGCTTAATGCAATTTCTTGTTGGGGTATATGGGAATTGTACCCTACCAATTCTAGCTGTAGACTATGAGCTGTAGCCTAGAGGCTCTGTTAAAACTATTAGTTCTCCAGGGTATGAGAAAGCATGCAATGCACCGCTGGAAGCTGAATGTGTGCGTAGGTGCTGTGTGGTGAAATTCTTCTCACAAGAGTATCCCTGCCGTGCCTTTCCATCTGGACTGAGTTCCTAGGTGAGCCTTTCTTCTTCTCAGAATGTATCAAGATAATTTTTTGTCAGTTCTGTCAACTATTGAGCATTTAAAGACAATACAGATACAAAATCCTGTTAGCGTGGGGCACACAGTAACACTGAATTATGGCTTCAGTGGTCATCACAGACTGAAGAACTGAGGTTTGGTAAAGCATCCATATTTAATGGAGTCTGTTTTTTACCTAAGAGACTTAGGGTTCACCATTAGGGTCACAGTTCTCAAAATCACTTAATAATCAATATTGCTAAATCAGACATTGCTCAGAATCCAAGATGAAAGCTTCTGCAAAGCAGCTGTAGTTGCAAGGTCCCCTTTAGTCCTGGCTTCCCAAGAAAGGCCCTCTTGTGCTTGCCTAAGTCTCCTTGTTTTCAAAGCATTCCACTGAGGCCCTCAGCAGCTCGCGAAGGCATTTAGCATCAAGGGTTTAGGGTTTCAGCTGAACTGGGCCCTGTTCATCATCACCTGATCCATCACGTAAACCTTGTCTTACTTTAGGGTTACAGAAAGAGATTACTAGTGTGTTAAAACTAGAGGGTGTGAGGTGACCTGATGTGGGGATTCACAGTCTAGATAAAACCTTTCTGCTTGGAAATTCAGGTATTCCTACGGGTTTAGCCAGTAGAGGGAGATGTTACACGCTCCTAAATCGTGTGACACTCTGCCTGAGGTAGCCGTGCCCCAACAGCGGGGCACCAAGCCCAGCCCAGCACTCATAGATGGAGGGGTTCCTATTTCCTTGCATGCTGTGATTGATTTAACATTCTTTTCAAAGCTTCTTTCTTATAGGAGAAGCTGAAAACAGAAAATTCAGGAAAAATCAAGTTTTTCTAAGAACACATTGTAAGAAGCAAGAATTTATTCATTTATTCAAGCAAGTACATGCTCAGGTAAAATAGGTATCAATGTACACCACTTGCAAAGGCACACAGATACTTTCAGGTGCCTGTTACATCACTTTTAAGAGCTGTTCTGATAACCCTGTAATCAATATTATGAAGTAATGATCAATAATGCTAGCAGTGAGCTACAGGAAGTATATGGAACAGCTACTGAGTGTTGTATTAGTGCAGTATAATAACAGCAGAGCTCAGTTTGGGACAGTGTGCTTCCCTGCACAGGTGTACCACCGGGGTACATAGAAAAGCAAATGCTTTAGTGCAGTTTATTATAGAGGTTTTTGTTGGTATTTTTTTAAAATTATATGTAATTTAATTGTAGGCCATTAGACATGGGAAGTGACAGAACAGTGGAAAATCTCTGCAGGTCTTATAGATTCTGTCTTTCTAGTGGGATTAATCTGAAACAACTGACAAGGGGAGTTGACATGGATGACAGCTGCTTACCTGTCAGATGTCTGTGTATAGAGAAACACAAAAAGATTTAGCCTAAACTGTTTGTGGAAGAAGGAGATGCTCTCCATCATGACAATTCTTGGGAAATCTTCTTGTTTCTCTCCATGTGTTGAGCAACAGGATTCAAGGTGACAAGGATGAGCTGGATTTTGGAGCTGATACAGTCACACTCTATACCTCTCTTCTCTATACGAAACAAGATTTCTTGGGAAGTAGGTGGACAGGGTTGCTTCAGAGCATTACCTGTATTAGTTCACTTGTCACCACAAAATTAATTTAACACTTTGGAAGGCCGCCAAACCTCCATGAGAATTGCTGAGTTCACTTAAAACGTGGCTGATGTAATGGCTGATTAATTAACCTCTCTTTGCTTTGTTTATAGCAAGATTAGATTATTTTTATACTATCAGACTATGGACCCAAGAACCTTTTGTCTCTTGTACTGATACCCATACAGCCTCTCTGGGACCATACTTTGAAATATAGATAATACTCAGTGGCAAATGTGTGTTCGAATTCGATAGGTACCTATAGTTCTGTTCTTGGGCAGCATCTCACAACCATTTTATCCAAAGGAGAAAGAAAATAAAATTGAAAAAGGTCAGATACTGCCTCAGGCTTTACTTTAAAAACACACTTCTATTGATGTGCCTGGAAAAAGGCTGCACAGTACGACCTTGATATCCTCCGCTTTAAATGCCTGTATTGAATATCTGAAGTGATCTTTGTGTATAATTTTTTTCCTTCTCACTCTTTTAGAGGCTTTCCTGTTGTCCATTATATTACTTTGGATGCTGACTTAGTACTGTAACGTTCTCGTGGCAGGAAATGTCTGTATATGGGAATCTTGCAGCTAGACTCCAGTAATTCCCACACAGACTGTCAGTCCTATGCAGTGACTATGTATACTCTGTCCTCATGTTGGCAAGAGAATTCAATTGTGTTCCTACAATGGGATAGGATTTAAAGCTTTTAGTTGCTTTTGTTTCTTGTGGAAACGATGGCTTCTGGCCATTCGAATGGAGAGTGACATGGCCTCTTACACAGGACTTTTACCCACGTTAGGAGTCTGATCAGACTTGATTTTAAACAAAAATTTCAACCTGATAGAGAAGAGACTTCAGGGACTGATTTTTTTCCCTCCCTTCCCTCTTAGCAGGTCAAATTCTAATGTACACTAAGAGAAATGAAAGACTTGGTGAACACTGAGTAAAATGTCAGCACTGCCAGACAGCTTTAATTGCTTTCTGACTACCTCCCTGGCAGACAGTGACCAAATATCCATGCAAGCCAACCTCTTGATATCATGATAGCACAGTTTCAATAGGGATTATAGCTTCTAGTATTTATGATAAAATTCTGGGCCAATAAGTGGTGAAGGTACTTGGGACAATCTGAGTTTAGACCTTTCTAACAGGGTAATAGTCAACAGTGCTGCATATCACCCATAATTTGATTTAGAAGAAAGAAGTTAAGTTAACGATCATCTTTTTGGCTGTGAAATATTAGAGACCCTCTCTGCAATCAGTTCAATACTTTATTTGTGAAAGTTCAACCTTATCCTGATTTCATTATAATTCCAGCCCAATCTGCCCTTATTCTCCATATCCTGTATCCAGTGCTTACATTTCACAGGCCTCCTTGGTAACTGCTCTCTTTGGCCATATTAGCCCTGTGGAGTCAATGGAAAGACTCTTATTAACATCACTGAAACTGGACTAGACCCTTTCCATTTTTCTCATCTAATTTTTTTCCTTCTGCGATATGTCTGTGAGGAACACTGACTGTTCTCATGGCCAAGTAGATCTTCTGGTTTTTATCTGATTTCACTTGGGAAATTATTTTGAAGTTTTAGGTTATTTATTCAGAAAAGCTGCCTGTAATTATCTCATCAGCTACAGATGTAAGCAGTGCTTCAAGAAATTTTTTTCTGCTTTGATTATGTTTGATGGCTAGGTGTGTTTATTAGATTCTTGGAACAGTGACAACATCTTATGACCAATGTAAAACTTATGATAGTCTGTAAAAATGTATCTGAAATCAGCAGAGCAGAGATTTTCTTTGATTACTGCTTGACTCCTAAGATAACAGCACTCAGGATGTGGAAGGACATAATTGTGCTAAATTGTGGAGTTACCTGATTAAAACCATACCAAAACAATCTGTCCTGTACTTTGAGTACTTTGACCATATTTTCACCTTGAATCTTTCTTTGTTAGGAGTACTGCTTGCACAGATCCAGTTCTGGATACACTTGTCATACTGGCCTTAACAATGTCATCCAGGTACAGATAAACTGTTCTACATAGTCTTAAAAGATTACAAATGCATTGAGGAGATAGTTCTCTCTTTCCCAGAATTGTATTGTTTGGACTCTTGGCAACTAACCGAGCCTGGGTATGAATTAGCTCGAAAACAGCCCCAATATATGGCATATATTAGCAAACAAAACAACTCTCTCAACCTCAATGCTGAATGTTTCCAAAATGGCTTGATGCAAAATGATCCCATTTCTCGTGGCCATGAGTAAAGCCTATTGCTTGCAGCTGTGGGCTGTTTCATTGTCCCCCATTCTAAAATGGTAAAATTGAGGGCAAGTGACTTCCTCTCTGCAGGTTATTAGCAGGACCAGGAGCTGAATTTGGGTCTGTCTGCTTTTCCCACTTCACCCTTTGAAACAGAAAGAGATATTATTCATAAAAGTTGACGAATATTTTATTTTTAGTGTAATTTGGGAAACTGCGTTTGAGTTGGTCATAGAAAAACTATTTAGCAACTGGGAGTAATTTAAAATGTTTTTTTCATAAGTTGTTGGGGCACTGAGGGCACTAATGGCCATACCCAGGTTCCCCAAGGGATTTCCCTCACCCTGTCCACGGCTCAAGCTCCCATTTTGGCCCAGCCTGGGGCTGTCAGTTCCTGTCCCAGTGACTCTACTGCAGAGTGAGTCTGCAGTTCCCAGCAGCCCCTCACTGCCTGACCATGGACCTGTACAGTACCTTGAGACAAATCATGGGAGCTGATCCATTTCCAGGTCTGCTTCAGCATGACAGTTCCTCTTCTCCAGCAGTGGTCAGTGTAGGATGCTGTAGGGGAAGGCACAGCATGCTTTTAATTAGTATGTGTGAGATTCTAGTCCCCAAAGGAGCCTCTTCCTTGTTGCAGTGCAATCTCCAAATACTGAGCCTGGGAGCATGTGGTTAGTTGCCTTTGCCCTTTGAAAAAGTGGTTACCACAACTCTGTTTTATAGATGTGTAAGCCCCGGTATAGTCTTGCCTAACTTGTAGCTTCAGTGACACCGGCTGTTGGGTTTGGCTGAAATTCTCACATTACAAGATATGTATAACAACTTTCTTATCAACTCTGAATTTATCATCTTGCAGTTTGCTTCAACATTTTCTTTGTTCTTTTGCTGTGAGGTAACAGAAATGTCTACTTTACCTATTTCTTCTTTTTTTTTTAAATCAGCTAACATTTTACCTACTTATATCACCTTGCCCAATTAATCTTTCTTTAAAATCAACTCTAACAAGGGAGCCAAGATCCTGTCTAACTAAGATCTGGGAAACAAGGCAGATATGAAATCTTGGGTCTAGCAAGGCAGATGCTCAGTTCCTCTGTGCCAGTAGAATTACAGTCTGAAGTATCTATATGAAGCCTGGCATTGAGCAGACCACTAAAGGTCTTTAGTTCCTGCAGTCAGGCACAATATTTAGTTCTCCTGATCTTGTGCTACAGCAGGAAGCCTGTGGGCTCCATCAGTCTGGGTTGCTCTGTCATCTGGGCTCTCTTGATACAGAGTGGATGTTTTGCTGCAGTTAAAGAAGTTGCCAGCTGTTTGTTGAGCTGCAATAACTGACTGTGTTATGCATCTGTCCAGATTTCAAAGAAATCATGTTGGCTTAGACAAGTGACTAAATAGATCTTAGCAGTCTAGTGCCCAGTCCTTGCTTTTTAAAGTAAGCATGTAAATACCCCACGGTTGTCTTCTCTGGCATTTGTTTCAGTGCATTTAAAAACAATGAGCTTGACTGTTCTTTCCACACACATTGTGGAGTCATGAACATGCTGTCAAAGGATGTGAGAGTCACCAAAATGTCAGTCTACTGGGTGCTAGCAAAGGGAACTTGAGGGGATGGATGAGGACAATTCTTCAGGTAAGAACTGGGCCTGGCAAAGTTAAAACTCCTCACTGGTAGTTTCAGGTGTGCTGCTATTACACACAAGCAGTAATAATGCCTCTTACTGAATTGGTCTGTCTCTCCTCTATTAATGTATAAAAAAGTAAATAGTCACACACTACACCTTTCTATTCTCACAGCTGGAATCTTTGAAGGTAGCTCACTGTTCAGATCTTTGTTTTCCAGTTTCGTTTTTCAGTCCTCCAGTCCTCTCTGCTTGTTTGCTCTGTTAGTTGTACTTTTTATTTTTGTTTCTTGGGCCAACACTCTGAGATCAAGATAAACATTTGAGGGGATTTCTATCTGGGCAAGGCAAGCCTTTTGTGGCCAGGAAAAACATTTCAGCTGTATGAAACTATTGTGGCCAAAACCACAGAACTAGCAGGTGACATGGCAGTGAAGAAAACACAGATATTCTACACAAATTTTAAATACCAGGAAATGTAAATGACATATCTTTGTTACAAGGTTAATTCAGGTTTGTGCTAATGTGGCACCTCTGCTCTGCCCTGAAAGCAGAGACTTTTCAACAGCTCCAGGATTTTGGACAGCCTCGAGTGGGCATTCTGGGGTTCCTGTATGTTACCCTAAGCTTTCTTGGCATTACAGTCCCTGCCATTTTGTACTTGGTGTCCTGGTCAAAGTTAGCTCAGGTGTGTTTCACACCTCTCAAAGCCCTGGAGTTCCCTCTGCTTAGCAAAGCACGCAGTCTCATTCCCAGGGTAAGAAGCCACTGCCATCATAAACTCTTGTGTGTAGGTACCTCCTCCTCCTTCCTGTACTATGGGTTGTGTTGATATTCACAGCTGGAAAGTCCCCTTTGGGAACTGGACCCATGCCTTGATACTGACTGAAAGAAAGGAAGCCCACAGTCAGAAATCAAGAATGTGCCATGCTGGACGTCATTCGTTTCAGTAAAGTTGTGGCCTATGACCACTTCTACTTGCATTCTGCAAGTTCTTCAACAATAGTTTTGGGGTAAATTTAGCTCAGTGCAGCTGTATCAAGAATTGCAGGTTGTAACCCACTTCCCTGCTGTTGGATAGGGCATGGATGTGGCTGCTCTCTCTTGCCCGAGGCTAACAGGAGCGATCTGTGGAGTGAAAACAAAGGAACTTCTTTTATATTCTTATCTCTATTCTTAAGAAAGGACCAAATTGTGTTAGCTGTGCACCTCAGTATTATTCCATGACTTGTGTCTGCCCACTTGCTTAAATAGGCCCATCAGTATCTTCTCTCTGACAAACACCCACCCATGAGACAGAAGCCCAAACTGCTGAAACACATCCTCTGTTCAAAAGGAGCCTGTGATACAAATGGGCCTGTTGTCATATGACAGAATAATCTTATGAAACAGTGCACTGACAGGATATCTTAAGGATGTGTACACATGTGTTCACAGAAGGACTTTTTTACAATTTTTTTTTTATTATGAAAGGAGAGTGGTCAAACTTAAACCCACTTTTTAGTTCAGAATAATTCTGATGAATGAGTATTTACTGATCATCCCTTCTCAAAAATACATTTTCAGACAACTTTGAAATAAAATACAAATATTGAGGACTTTCTAATATTTTTATCTGAGTAAAAAAAAATAAAAGAAAAATAAATTTGAAGGCATCAGGAGTTATTACTGACAAAATCACTGGTGAGAATAATTCCCCATGTCTGTGCTGACTAACACCTCTGATGTTGTTCAGGTGGAGAAAGCAGAAGGAAATGATCACCAGATAGCCTGACAATAGCCTGTCTGCACACAGGTTCTGTCTCTCTGAGGGAGGTGCTACTCAGTTTACTGTGCCATTACAGTTCAGAACAGTTCCCCATTGTGGCCAGAGTTTACCGCAGCAAAGCTGTGTTTCAGCTTGTACAGCTTATTCTAGCCCACCTCAGCAAAACCAGCTCTAGATGCAAAGCTGAACTGCTGCCCCTGCCGCCGGAGCAGCATCTGGCTGTGCCAGCAGGGATTCATTGTCATTGCACACACGGCGACGCCTTGGTGCCTCCTGCGCTGCTCCACTGCCCTGCAGCCGTTCTGCACCAGTGCCCTGCGCCTTTCAAAGCAGGAGATGGGGCACTGCTGCCGTCATCTCAGCCCTGCTCCCGTGTCCTGCTGCCCTATGGAGCAGGGTGATCGTGAACCTGGAGAGCCCTTTGTGTCCCGCTGTGTTCTCTGCCGTGCCTCCCCTGCAGAGGAACTGGTGCGGGATGAGCGCTGTGAGAGCTGAGCGTACCACTTCCCGTTACACCAGGCAGAAGTGTCAGCCCAAAAGGGGTTGTGGGTGTTACGTTCCCATGCTCAAGTCAAAGGTAGTCTGCTATAAAGCACTTTCCTGATGAGGCTGTTTCAGTTCTAATCCTGCAGGCTGACCTTAGAGGGACTGGTATGTGAACATGGCTTCTGGAGCAAGCAAACTCAAGAGAAAAATGTAAGAAATAACACTTTGTGTCCTGAACACTTTCCTGTCAGATGTTTTCATTAATGAACTAAGCCTTAGGATTTGAAATCCAACCCTGGTTTACAACTTGGATGCTCTGATTTCTGAACCAATTTTTCCCACCTCACTCTCACTTCCTTTGCAAACATTAGTTGTGGGGTAGGCAGCATGCGAGGTATTGAAAAGGAAATCTTCTAGATTTCCAGAATGTGGAGTGTAAGGTATCGAAGTATCCAGCCTGAAGATGCTGGTTGTGTATGATGGACTGCTGATGGAAATTCAGCCGGAGAATTTGGGTAATGTGCTTAGAATCACAGAGCGTATTTCTAACAATCGATGATAAAGCCCCTGTCTCTTAAGTGTCAATCCTGTGCTTTGACTGTGGCATCATACCTACTCCATTCCAGTGACTAAATCATAAAGCATTACAGAATAGAGAGTACAGACCTATTTTAAATCCTCCATACGTAATTTATTTTTTGTGTTGTGGCTTTAGTACCTTATAGGATCCAGTGAATTGCTTTATTCCATAAATAAAATAATTTTAAAAAGGCATTTAAATCTATTAAGCAAAACAAAGTCACATCTAAATGATAACAGAGGTAGTAAAGAGGAGATGCATTGCAGTATGGAGGCTGGCCCTTCCAAGGCTGTGGACATGTGTATTCATTTGGCTGGAAGTTTGGAAAATATCAGTGTGGTGGAGTGAGGGCAGTGTGTAAAAGCCTGTGTGATTTTATTCTTAGCTTGTATTTTACTGTCAATGAAAATGCAGTATGTGATTCAGTTTCTCTGGACTGAGTGAAAAGGCCACCGGTGTCAAATCTGAGAGTGCCTTTTATTGCACCTTAGATCCAGCAGCACTAGGGACACTGTGAAGGTGCTTGGGTAGGTACAGCAGTGCCTCCGGTACATGGGAGCTCCACCCCATCTGCTTGCTTGGAAGACTCCACAGTAGGTGTTTACTGAAAGTTCCAGCCTTTCTGGACCAGGCCCTGAGTAGATGTGCTGGTCTGAAACCTCTCTGTAGCACAGGAGACATCTGGTTTCTTCCTTTTTTTCCCTAATGGCCTGTGCTAAATCCCAGATCCGTGAGTGCTTATGCACGGACTTTACTACTGCAAGTAATTCCGTTCAGCTCAACAGGGTTATTCACAGTAAAGCTGAGTATGTGTGTCCAAGGTTTGCAAGGTCAGACACTGCAGAAGGTGCCTGCTGTGCCATTTAGGGCTGGCAATTCCATCCCTTAGGCTCCAGTGTCCTTGTATGGAATGATTTCATTTTATATAGATTTCACTTTGTTTTCCATAGGTCAGCCCTCAGTACATGCACTATTAGTACATACCAGAGCTGAATATTTCTTCCTTAGATATTGTATGAAAAGAAAGCAAATTAGAAGTGAATGCAAATTTAAATTCAGTTCCTGTCCAGTGTGGTATCCCATTCAAAACATTCAGAGTACTTTAATACTGAAAACAACAATCATCACTTTTGGCAAAGAAGAGGCCTGCCTGTTTTATGTTGGACTTTTTTATTTTCTTTTAACTGGTTTGTAACATGTAAACTGCTAGAAACCACAGCAAAGTTTTGGGATGTGCAAACGTAGTGAAAAGCAGCCCTGCTCGAAAGGAACTTGCAGCCGAGCGTCAAGTTTCGACAGCCTGAGAGGAGACACACAATTGTCTAGCTTTGGCCAAAAGGAATTGAATGAAAGCACAACATGGGTAAGGGGAAGCCTTAGGACATGTCAAATCAGGGGATTAAAGCTTGTGTTTTGCATAAGGTTTAGCTATGAGGGAAAATACAATCATAGGAAACAGGGCCAGAGACTCAGTTACTCATTGCTGCCCTGACTCTTTTCAGTTGTCATCTTCCAGAGTGCTCTCAGCTCCCTCCAGTGTGACATTATTTGCAGATGTAGTCTCTACCAGCTTTCAGATCACAAATACATATATTTACTAGCTGAGGTTCTCGAGCAGTGTTCTGCATGACAGGTTGATAAACTTTCCAGTTGGACAATTTCTCATTGATAACTTGCCATTCTGAATATAATTTTTCCACATTTTGTACCTCTCTTAAGATGACATAGCTTGCCTATGAGACTGTGATGTAATAGAGCATGAAAGCCTTAACAAGGCAACAATCCAACAATCCTTCATATCTCCACTGGATTTTAGGCTTGCTGTCTGCCTTAGAGAAAATGAACTTGGACTGAAGTGATTTGCTACTGACAAATCCCTGATGATGTGTCCTTATCTATGAGGTGCTCACATAGGAGTTGAATGCTTTGTTCTGATGTCTTTCCAAGAACTTAAGTGTTGGGCTAAGTGCTCTGTCGTTTCTGGGTTCTTCCTATCTGTCTATTTTTACAGATAAGCTCTGTATTCACCCTTTATCAAAAGCCTCATCCTTCCTCCACAAGTTCTCAATGATAACTGTTAATGGTTCTGAAATAGCTTCAGGCAGTTCCTAAAAATATTTTGGGCCAGACTTCACCAGGCTCAAGTCAAACCCGGAGTCTGTTCTCTTTCCATCCTTGCTCGAATTATGCCTGCTTTGTTGATTCTGTCTAATCCCAAATGATTAAAAGTGTCTGCTAAACAGATTAGTGGCCTATAGTGTCACTGTAAAGGGCTTGTGTTGCTGCTGAGTATAGGTAGTAAAGTCAACTTAGTGAACTAATAGAGAAGCCAAGAAATTCTGGGAGATCTCAGAAGCCAGAGCAGAGTACTGGGTAGAAGAGTGACTGGAAGAATTCAGAGGTCAGGGATGTCATGAAGGAAGGGTTTAGCCAAGGTTATTCTGCCAGTGGAGCTTATCTACAGCCCCAAAGACCGCAGAACGGAAGATTACAGGGTCTGTAGCAGTGCATGGTTAAACATCCATGTCTCTGAATGCAGTGGTGTCTTAGGTTTTGTTTTTTTGGTTTGGTTTGGTTTTTTGGGGCTTTTTTTTTGTTTGTTTTGGGGGGTTCTTTGGGGTTTTTTTTGGAAAAAAATGAAGACTTCAGTGTAGCTTGGCTCCAAGGCTCCATAGAGAAGGCTGTGTCACACCTGTAGTGGGCTGAAGATGCTGGGGCCAGTTCACAAGCGACAGACTGGCCCCATCTGTGCCTCACGTGGCGTAAGAGTTAACTCTGATCAGCTCAGGTATTTTGAAAGCAATTAAGCTCCAGCTATGCTGAAATTTTAATATTTTTTTGAAATGTACCGACTGTCACTCAGAGTGGAGATAGAAAGAAACAAACATAAAAGGGAATGCTACAGGCCAGTGTACAAAATTATGTTTGGAACTGTACTTGTTTCATCCTCTACCCTCTGCTTTCTGTGGAGAGAAGCATAAGGATCAGTGCTGTAGCTCTTCCTATGGAAGTTCTTACCTGCGTGGGAAGCATTTAGAGACATAGTTTTGACAGATCAGGTCTCCAGCTGAGACCACTTGCTCTTGAACGCTTTAATTAGTTACAGAAACTGCTTAGTTGTACAAAGCCTCATTTATTCTTTTTTTTTTCTTTATTAAGATAGCACTTGAACCTGGTGTTTTTCTTTTCCCTTTGCCCTTTGTGTTTCTAAAAGCTTTCAGTTACAGCTTGATTAAAATGTCTGTGTCTAACTCACTAACAAGAATATTTAGCCTGTTTTCTGTTCTTGTGAAGAGGGCTTGGAAAACTAACACCCTTCCACAAAAAACAGACTCAGACATCACACCCCGGTTTCAGTTAACTTGGATTATTTACACTACTAGCTTCCTAACAGTTAATTACAGTGCCTGATCTTGTTACCAAGGATGATGAAACTGATTCATCTGCTAAACAAAGAGCTTAGTGGGTTTTTTTTTCCACTTGCTTTGTTCCAGCATTGCTTTATACTGTCAGTGTGTAATTTGTTCTGATTTATTTCGTTATTAATTGTCCATGCAGGCTGCATTGTAGTGGTGATTTTAAACTATGGACTTCTGAAGTATTCTGCACTTAACTTTTTACCAAAAGATACCAAAGTCTAAATATCACAGGTAATTTGCAAAGCAGACACACCTTCATTTTTCCTATTGAAAGGTCAGAAATTACTTTCTGATTGGAGTCACAGAGTTAATTAATGATTGGAGAAATTTTCTTGTCTGTGCACACTTCCTGAACAGATGTGGTTTTCCATTTTGACTGTGGTAGTTTATCAGTTGTTGGTATGGAGAGACCATATAGGTAAACCATCTAATAAAAAAACTGATAAACACCAGATTCTGGAAAAAATGAATAATGTGTTTGTGAAAAGGGAGGGGAAACAATCTTCTTTTTCTTAGTTTTGTTACTAGTCAAATTACCTTGACTATAGCTATTGTCAGTGGATGAAAGGGCAGCAGACTAGAGGAGTAGCATATTCTTCTCATGTATTATGGAAAAAACTTATGGCACCCAGTTGATTGCTGTAGTCAGATGAGCTGCAGAATTAGAATTTAATAAAAGTTCTGTGCGTTTGTAAATCATTTATTTTCATAGCACAGTGAAATAATACAATTCAGTGGTAAATGAAATGAATGCATTTACCAGTGAGGAGACAAAATGCCTATTGGTATTATGATATAACCATAATAATTTTTGAAAGCCATGACAGTTTAATAGACTTTTAAAAGATAAAGATCTTCAGGCACACAAATAAGTTGTCACTATGGCAATCAATGAAATGTGGTGCTGTCCTTCCTGCTGGTAACTCCAGCTAACAGCGAAGATCTACAAGACAAGACAGAAAAAATGTTGAACCCTAGTCTAGGAAAAAGCAGACGGAGGATAAAAAAGATATCAAATAGAGACAAGATAACCACAAACTGGAAAGGAATGAACGATGCCCTGTGTTATCTGTGCACCGTACTTGAGCTGCAGCAAGGGATGTTTGGACTGGATGTAGGCAAGCCTTCATAAAATAGCTGAGGTACTTATCCATTCTGCAGCCTTTAGGGGGAAAACTGCACAATCACTGTGTCGAGAATCATATAGGTACTGCTGATTCAGCCTCGGGGCAGGGAGAGAGACTTCTAGATGAAGTTTCTTCTGGTCCTGTATGCTATGATTTCCTTTAAATGGGGCCCAAAGCAGAGCCCCTTCAGGTAATGAAAGCAGCTAGGGCTTGCTGAAAGGCAGCAGCCTGCTGTGCCTCTGAGCAAGGCTTATATGACTAGGGAATGTCCAATTAGGTGGTTAAGACTTGTCTGGTTGTCTTGAGTCTCAGGAATACACATAAATGAGGCTGGGGCATGTATTTGTGCATGAGGAAATAGACATCTTACAAGAACCTCCTTGAAACCTGGTGGAAAAAATCCCCAAAACAGCAACCAACCAACAAAAAATAATTGCCATTTGTCAGATCAGTATATTTTTAGGACTCCTGCTGAAATTTGTTGGGGCACTTTGATGCTACTTTCAGGAAGCAGCTAAGAGAATGGGCTGGAGTCAGCTACTCTTACGCATGTGAGTGTTGCGAAAGGTGATGCACACATTCTTCGTCAGTAACGGGTTTGAGTCTTCCTCCTCCACTAACAAGCCTCTCTCAGGCAAGAAAATTGCCAGTTGAACTTCAGGCTGTCCGAACTTGTTTCCTGAGGCCCGAGGTCACAGCTTGAGTGCTTTTGTTTGTGAAATCTGTAAGATGACAATTGTATCTTCTCTCCCTGTGTTTGGCTCCAGCAGACAGAGGTGTGGAGCCTGAAAACAACCACAGAAAAAGAAATGTACATGCTGATGCAAATGGACTGATGCAAAATATATAACCTATGTGTGATGTATTTCGTACCTTTTAAAATTTTAGATCCAAATGTATCAAAGAACAGTGACATTTATACCATAAAACTGTTAAAGACATTTTCTCGTGACCAGTGGTGGTCTGCCTGATTTAGAGTATTTTCTGGAATCAGTATTCGTGATTTTGTAGGGAAATATTCTCTCTCTTCTCCCAGTGGTATATCTTGTATGTTAGACTAATCCATGCAGCTTTCAAATTGATTTTATTTAACCTAGAAGGAACAAAAGATTAAAATTACATCACTAGCAGCTGATACACAGTGCTCAGCATGCAAGGTGCTGCCTTGACGAGCCATAATAAGTCTAATAATTCTTCTCATCTCTCCTACTTTGTAAGTTCTTTAGATGCAGTCATGAGATAGAATCATTTAGGTTGGAAAAGACGGTTATAATCACCGAGTCCAACCATGAACTTAACAGCTAATCCACCATATCCCTTAGCACCATGGCTACACATCTTCTAAGCACCTCCGGGGATGGTGGCACAACCACCACCCTGGGCAGCTTGGTAACACTTGCAGAAGGTGAAAGATTGCAAGGGGCAAAACATTCCCTCCTCAGAGGAAAGACTCCACACTTCGTGAAGTCCCAGACATTTTCCGCCAGGTTATGTATCCTATCCCATGGTTAAATGTCAGTTTAATTATTTTTAATGCAATGTGTGATTCCAGCTGTCCAGCAAGGAGCCACTTTAGGTATGAGTTACCACGGGCATTTCGAAGTGCCAGCTTCTTGGAAGTGTAAGCATTTCAGTTATTTGCTACAGGGAATCGTGGGATGTGGATTGCAGAGAGCAAAGTGAATAATCCAAATCTGGCATTGGGATTTGGTAAGGATGTGTTCCTGACAGGGTAGTTTTTTCAAACACGTGTTTAGTGGTTTAGATTGAATTAGTTGAAGTTTAGATTTTGATCCTCAAAGACACACAACTGTCCAAATTCCTCAGATTAGGAATTATGCACCTGAAAGTAGAGATGGGTAAAATACTACTGACAAGTACTGCTATGTGATTTTCTGAGCTGCTCTGGTGGCTGACAGGCATGCTGAAAGTTCACTGGGAGGCTGGAATAGGAGTGAATGTTTGCTGCGTGTATTTGACTGAGCTGTTCTCGGCGCAGCTCTAAGCAGAGCATGTTTGTACCTGCTCTCTTTTAAAGGTGCAACTGGACTCAGCACTTTTTTTCCCCCCCATTTTCTTTAGTTTTATTTTCCAGTGGGATCATAAATATATGACACAGCAAAAGTATGACAAATGTGCCACGTCTGCTCTGAATGCAGCTGTCTGCAGAGAGATACATTTCAAGTTATGCCCATCTGAGGTAGTTCGGTTTATGCCAAAAATTACACTCTGTACTGCAATTTTAATACAGAACTGCATCTTTTTTTCTTTCTTAAAGCCAAGAAGACATTTTAACTGGGATGTAACATTGTGACAGTACCTCCGTGTGTGTTGTAGGGAGGAAGGGGTTTTTTAAGGCTAATCAAATATGTTTAAAAGGAAAGACCAAATAATTCTTTCTGCAAGTATGACTGACTGTGAGAAAACTTTGCTGAGTGTGGTTCCAAGTTCGAATTTTGCTTATTTGTGCGTATTTAAAACCAACATATTTGCACTGAAGTCACTGGAGCTGCATGGAATTAAGCTATTGCAGAATTTACATCAAATGGTCCCCAGAGCAGTTTGTGCTGCTGTAAGCAGTTACAATTCATAAAAGTAAATGAGCTAATATGTGTATGGGAGATTCTTTTTGGATAGTGTGAGATACAGAGACTGTCAATCCAATTCTCATGAATGGAATTTTCTACAGCAACACTGAAAAAAAATCACATTTCCTCTTAGTGGAACTTAGAGATACAGGAAATTCACTTGTATCTTAAATAAAAAAAATTCCTTCATTGGTATCTGGGTCATACTCTGCAATCTTTTTACAGTCTTCAGTTAAGGCATAAAGCTGACAATCTTTCAAGTCATTTCTGTCAGACAAAATAGGCCTAATGTTAGGAGCCCTGTTACTGCAAAACTAGCCTTTTCTCTTTCTGGTCCAAGGAGCAGAAATAATGTTTTATTTGGATTGTCCTATCTCTAGGGAAATAATAACTTGCGCATACACCCTTTGAACTAGTCAGGGATTTGATGCATCGTTTTGGTAAACTAACAGTATTCCACGCAAAGAATTAGATTAACTCTGTCTGACATTAGATGTGATGTGTTCGATCAGAGAGTTTTCCTTAGGCAACAGCAAAACACAAAGCTAAAGGAAATCAAAGCAAGAATCGAAACATTTTATGGAAAGCCATCAGCCTCTTTTCTCCCTTGCAACCTCTCCCCCTTTCTGAGTAATAGATTTTATTCCTTTTCTATTGTGAATCTTCAGTCACCTTCAGCTGAAAAGAGCATCACCGCATTGTCAAATACACATTTCTAGGAAAAAAGATATTTTTGTAAGTCCAAGTCTGCTCTCTTTCTCCTTCATTAGAATAGTGTAATGTGTGTCTAATACTGGTTTTTCAAGAGTGTTGAGTTTATAAAGACTGTTGTAGTCACTTGCACTTACGAGATCCAAAATATACACTTAGCATATTCAACATGTAGGGCACTTAGTGTGTGAAGATGCCACATAAATCACACATTGCATTAAAAACAACGAAACCGACATTTAACCATGAGATAGGATGCATATCCACGTACAAACATATCTACTGGCCAAGTCAGAAAATAGTTAAACTTGACTGACTACATACAGGAAAAGAAATTAAGTATAAGTGCTTTCACGGGCACAGAAACAAACAGAAAGAAGTCCACGGTCAGTCAGATTAATTTTTCACAAACAATATCCCTTGCAAGAAGAGTGGCAAGATAAAACCCAGCTTGAAGCTTTGATAAGGAGTCATTAAATGACTTCTATTTCTGCGAAGCTATTCCAAACAGATAACATAAGAAGCAAACATTATAGGCACAGTAGTCAATAGGTTGGTTTCAACCTAGCAGCAGTGGCTTGTATGACACAGGCTCAGGCTGCCAGCATGAAGCCACGTCCTTTGGTACGACATGGAACACTGGATGCAGATCAATCTCTGCTAGCAGACATAAAGAGAGAGGCTATAGTGCTTATTCCATATAGATGAACTGGCCAGCTGTTCAATTCCTTTATGCCTGTCACTAGTCTTGGCCAACGTGACTAAAGCCAGGTCTGACACTAAAAGCTAGAGTGGATAATGGCCTTTGGCTGCTTGGCTGCTATGTTTGCGCTCAGGGTCTTTGTGATATGCCTTCATTATGAGTGGCTACAAACACTAAATGCACAGGCACTGTGAAGAGCATCCTACCAGCATCCAAAGCCCTGTTCTGTAGGACCTTTGCTGTCCTCCATGTCCATGGAAAATCGAATCTTTTATTTTGCAAGGCTCGTGAATGCCATCCAGTGAGTATCTCGTCAAAATTCCTTGACTGAGAAACACATTTGGGCGTAGGCACTTGCAAAGCTGTGTTAGCACGTGCCTCTCAGTGGCACTGCGGGACCTGGCCACACTCTGCTTGCTGCAGGTCTGAGGTGAAGAGTGTTAGCTTAAACTGCTCGCTCTGGTGCAGTGGGGATGCACATAGCTGCATAACACCGAAGGCCAACGGGCTGTGACATTCCACCTTCCAGAGTCAGGACCATCAGGACCACTTTCAGTGCTCTCCTAGCCTCCTGGTGTGCTCCTCAGTGGAAATTCTCACTCCTTTCCTTCAGTCTGCTTCCTTAGCACATACCCTTGGAATAAGTTGGTCTTAATAATTTGAATTTTTTATTCTCTAGCTACCTGCATGCATCTCATACATTTAAAAGGAGGGGAAATGTAGATTACAGACTTCCTGAGTGAGAAAAATGTGTGCCAGAGTAGTTTGAACTCTATTCCCCTGCTCTTACTGTGTCTCTTTCAAAGTGTAGGTTTAACCTGATGTAGGACTGAGATATTTCTGCTGTAAATTAAGTCCATATCCCCCTCCTCAATGTATATCTGCCATCAGGGATAATCCCTCAAATCCATTCTCAGTCGGCACTGCCAACAGTTCTCCTCCTGGGTCTTTGGAAGTACGAGTGATGAGTGACAACATGAGTGACAACACTGGAGTGGCATCATTGCCAGGTTTATCAAGAACCTTTCTATTCTGGAGGAGAGCAGCCTGGTTTGTGTGTTGTCCTCACTTCTCAGTAAGGCTCTTGCTGTACCTTTACCTAATGTGTTCCTAGCAGAGCCCACTTTTGCTTTCCAGGCTTCAGCAACCATGTAAACGTGTCCTGCAGTGGGATCCAAGAGGCACTACAAACCCGCAGGCCTAAGGGATACAGGAATCCTCTCCCAGGCAGAAGTACAATTTTGAGACGGAGATTTTGTGTGGCAAGGTGGACTAGGAAATGAGCTTTTCAGGAAAGACTGATGGTGTCTGGATTCCTGGGTGGAGGAGTTCTAAAAAGCAACTGCAGTTCATACTACCTGAAGAACAAGGATGCTGTGGGATAGTTGCTGGAGGATTGTCCTTATCAGAACCGGTCATGTAGAACCTGTGCTGGCAATCTACTGTCAAAGTATGTCCAAAGAGTACTTAGCTTCTACCGTCTTATTTTAATAACACACTCTAGTCTTTGTTACCAGGAATCATGTTTGGGCCTGTAATAAAGGCACTTGGAGGCGCCCCCGGTTTATAGTATGCAGCTTGCTTGAGGACTGTAGGAAGGATAGAAGGAATGGCCTTTGATTTGTCCCTACCTTCTTGTCTGAAAAAAACATGCTGGTAGTGCTGAGTGACATTTTCATCCTGCAAGCTTGGTGTTTGTGGGGAATCTCTACATTTGAAATAGCGTGGGAAGCAATGAGGCATCCTGTGTCAGCAGTGTGCAGGCGACATGCAGGGCTCTTTCCAAATAACTTTGCTACAACTGGGCTGAAAATGAGCTCAGGACTAAAACATGTCTGAGGACAGAGTGGAAGAGCTGCGGTCCTTGGGGTTTAGTCACTCTGATAGGTTGAGCACACTCTTTTCTCTCCTATATTGTAAGTTCTGCTGGCTTGGGTCGCTCTGCTGCCCCTGAAGGCAGCTGCAGCTGGGGAGGCTTTTCATCACAGAACCCTATTTCTCTCTGCTGAGCCTGACAAGTGCAGGCACAGTGAGCATGAATGATAGGTAGTTTATTTAGTAATGTGCAGCCCAAGTAACACAAGTGCTTCTTACCTCACAATTTTTGGGTTTTTTCGCTATGCATGAGTCATAGTAATGGCAATGGCAACAGGCACCAGCACTGGAAGGTACCAGCACTGCTACTGATACACACATCACAGTCCGTGAGTGGCTGCTCTGTTGGATCTAGGACACAGAACTTTTACTGCCTCGTGTCTCCAGCTGAAACTTTTGTTCTCTATTTGAACAGCATATAGCACAGACATAGCCAGTACTTCAAAGACTGTCACATAAACAACTCTTGCAAACAGGCAGGGTAAGTAAACAAGGGGGATATTTTTGATCTATGTTTATAACAAGTTGTCACGGCACGTCAGCAATTTCACCCATGTTAAGTGCAGGGGATTAGAAGTGGGAGAATAAGATAGCTCAGGGGATCCATATGAAGAGCTTCAGCTAACTGAGAAGCTGCAAGAGGAAAGCACAGGGCTCCAGGCAGAAAATCTGAAGGAGGAGATAGAAGAGCCTGAGGTGATGGGCAAGCTGGAGATGCGAATAAAGGTGCAGTATTGCAGCAATTGTAGCTGAACTACTGGGGGCTACCAGGGTCCTCTCTCCTTCAAGGGCTGAGCCAGACAAAAATGAATCCTTTTGTTTTAGGATTGGTTTTTAGCTGGCTCACCTCATCAAACAATTGCAGAAGCAGCAGTGCTAGCACAGGAGAGGTAAAAGGTAGCATGCAGAGGAGAGCAAGACTGCAGCAGCCCAGGTTCAGATTAAACCACATCGCTATGGGATCACACGCCAGCCTTCTGACTCTGAGTCAGAAATAATAGGTGCAAGGGAAGCAGTCTCACAAGTTAGGAGTTGATTTTTCTTCACTGCCATGACTTCTGCAAAGAGCTAACAAAATCTTGCTGTCAGGAACTAGATTTGAACAGAGCATTTCAGTGGTAGGAATAGATGGTGGGATATACTCCCTTGCATGGAACAATGTGCAAAACTCGAACCTTGGTAGTAGCAATACGCTCCAGAATTGTAACTTGTCTCTGGCCTAGACATCTGGAGAGAACAGTGATATACTTGAGTTATTTGGGGTGTAGCTTCTCACAGGGGAAAATCCTCTCCTCTGTAGCCAGAGAGAACATAAAGTAGCCAAAAATATCTGATTACTGTTGCTCCTACTCTGAGACATTAATGGAATTTATAATCTCTGTTGCAAAGCTGTCCTATTTTAATGGAACCATTTTTACCCACTCTGGGTCTTCTCCAAAAAGACTAGTGTCAAAAGGATTTTAGTTTAACTAAAAACTAAGGAGATGGGAAGCCAGATATGCTCTTGAAAGCTAATCATTCTGTCTGTAGAAGAAATTTGTTTTCTAAATAACATAAGTCCTTGCATTCTGCTAGTGCCAGAGTTCTTTGGGGAATTATTCTAAAATCCAGTCCTCAGCAAAGTAAGCTTTCCTGCAGCCAAGTATTAGAGTTAAACTCCAAGCTTTATTTTTATCTACAGTTTTCTTGGCAAATTGTAAAGCTTATGTTTGGCATTTTATTTCCCTCTACAATCTTCTATCTTTGGTTTGTATTACACTTTGCAGAGCTTAGGGTTTATACAGGGTTTTGGGTGGGTGATATAAATTCTAATAGGTTTTTATATAATGTAATTTAGAAGCTTAAACAAAGAAAGCCATTTTCTGTACTGGAAGATTTGTGCAGAGCTTTGCTGAACTTATGTTAATGTTGAATTAACAACTATTTTCAGTAGTGTTTTGTTTTTCTTTCAAATGAAACCGTAATGGAGAAGAAGGTGGAGAGCAAACCTCTTACTGAAATGCAATACAACAGTAACACTTAAATATCTTAGGTAATCTGAGAATAGAGACCAAACTTGGGGCCCTAACATTATCATTATTATGTATATTTTCTTTGAGAAACCAAATCCTAGAAACTTTGTTTTTCTAGACAATTTTGGTGTGCTAAATTCCTGGGATATATTTCTCTGTACCTATCACAGCAATTTTTCATTAAATAGAAAAAAAAAAGTAAATGATTGCAAGACTGTATGGTCTTATTGCATCTTGCAATTAGGGATCAAAAAGTATGTTCCAATTACTGGTCAGAAATGAATGTGTAAACATGATTTCTGTATCTGCTGGTGTAAATTAATGTTTTACTCACAACTTAAGCAGGTCTGACTATAAACGACACTGCCAAAATCACTCCAAACCATACCACAGAGCTGAACATAAAAGAGTTGTCTCTATGTGTTTTTACTTGTGACAGAACAATATAAATAAAAGCTTAAGACAACTGCTGATGGGACGATTAGGTGGAAAGCCAAACCACAGTGGCTGTTACCTTCAAACTTCAGCAGGCTGGTGGTGGCAGCTTTAAACTGGGAACTCTCATGTGGGTTTGTTGAACAGACTTCTGGTACTGATTTAGAACCAGAAATTGGGAAGGAATAAAATAAGAACCATTTCTTGACTATAAATGGCAGCTCCCATAAAAGGCAAAGGAGAGTCCTAAAATGTCAGCAGCTTTCTGGGGGTACGTCTCTGTGGACGCTCTCCCACCAGAGGGATCAGCCCCAGCAGAGATCCATGCTGCTGTGCCAGCTTGGTTCTCAGTTCAGAATAACCTTACGCCTGGTCAGCTTCTTCCCCTCTGTCTCTCCCTGCACTATCTTGAGATGAGAAACTGCTGTTGCTTAGGCTGTATGTGGACTGCTTGACACAGATGCAGTCAAGCCAGGGTAGCCAAGATGATTTACACAAGCTGCAAATCTTTAATAAGGAAGATTCTTGCTCAGAGTGGGTCTTGTTCAGGAAAGAATGAGAAAACAGAGACTGTATTTGGCTTTCTCTACTCCTTCTATATCCAGGCCAAGATGTTTTTCTGCTAGATACAGTTAGTATAGGTCTTTATAATCAAATATTGTTGGAGTATTAGAACTACAAATATGGAAGAAAAAATAATTTCTAAGCTGAAATAAAACAGGTTCAGAAGAACTACTTGCTGTAAATGGGATCTTGAAAGTGGGTGTGTGTTAATTGTAAGTGCAAACATGCCTTTAGATTACTCGCAGATATCACCAAAGTCAGCATCCTAAAAATCAGCTTAGTCTAGGTTGTTTGAGGCAATACTGCTGTTGTCCTATGATGTTTTGTACTTGTGGCAGCATTTTTCCTTTGGTGCCATAGGAACTTCCATTGTCCTGGAGATGGCGATAACATTTGTTTCCAAAAATCCTCTTATATCCATTGATAAAATGCTTAAATCAAGACAGTGAATATTATGGGGTTTTTTTAAGCAGAAAGAATCTGAAAATCTGTATCAAAATTAGAGATGAATAGGAATTCTGTGCACCTCTTTACAGAGCACTAGTGAATCTGCTG
Organism: Pomatostomus ruficeps; assembly: GCA_013400735.1. Lineage (NCBI taxonomy): Eukaryota > Metazoa > Chordata > Aves > Passeriformes > Timaliidae > Pomatostomus > Pomatostomus ruficeps. The sequence goes on from VYZT01027195.1 coordinate 156,508, forward strand.
ATGTGACTCAGAGCCACTGCTTTCAGTCAATACTCCTACCGTGGAAATAATACTCACGTTACTTGAGAATCCCAGAGTCATAGAATTGGACAGGACTCTGAGCTGCCCCCTGGGCTGGTGTTGCTGCCTCTTGCAGGGGGTTGGAGGAGATGACCTGTAGCACTGGGTCAGGCCGGCTAGGCCGAGGAGCCGAAAGGAGAGCCAAATAAAAGACCACACAGAGACAGCAAACGGAGAGGGCAAAAAGAAAGAGAGAGGGCAGAACCCTCTGCCTTTATTTATATGTTTTTACAAATCACCATGGATTGGAGGTAGAAATGACCACCTCTCAATTCCATTGGTCAAAGCATCAATCTAGCATATTTCTCCATGCAGTATAGCAAATTGATAAACAACACAGACAGTTAGCAAAACATAGATAGTTGTTAGGAAACCATGGTCATGTTTACAGAAGAAGTGTGAGAAAGTATTTACAGCAAGGAAAAACACTGAGAAACTGCAAAAATCAGGGCAACATCGACCTTTGAAGGTTCCCTCCAACCCAAACTGTTCTATGATTCTGTGATGCCACAGCTGAAGAAGTAACACAGGGATAAATGTTTTGCTTTTACTTTAGACTGAGACTACTTCAGCAACAGTCACCTAGGTAAGCGAGAGTCTTGTAACTGGGAGCTGCCTTGAAATGAGAGTTATGAGTTAGGTTCAAGATTTACCTGTATTTCCTTGGGTTTTTTCCCAGGTTTGGCTATTTGAAATTGAAATTGTTACATATGCACTAAGTAAAGAAGCTAGATTTTCTTAAATTTTGGAGGGTCTGCTGTAACCCCTTGGGCACATGGTGGCAATCTAGTCACTAATAAATACATCTGGTTATAGATATAAAGCATTTCATATTAAGTAGTCCGGTTTAAAAGATGTAAGTAATTGTGTCTTGTAAATGTATTTCCCAAAAATCGACTTCCATATTCTGTTTCCATAAATTTTCTCTTTCCTCGTTATTTATTTAAAATTAATTTATTTAGATATTGCTTCCTCTTTAATATATTTCATATATGATCTAATATCTGATTTTACTGAAGTCCTTTGGATGAATTTCTTAGCAAATGTTGTGTATGAAACTTTCTGCTATACTAGGTGACATGCATGATCACAAAAATAAAAGTTTTTCCTTTCAAGAAATGTGACTTTTCTATTATCAGATAGGAATTTGAGGTTGTCCAACTGTGTTGCATCTTTAAAATAATAAACCATAGTAAAGAAGTAGCATCGTGAAGAGTGTAAAGAGCACTTTAGCAGCACAAAAAAGTAGTGCCTATCCCATCTACTTGTACATCTGTACAGAAAACCCTTTTTGCGATATGAATTACACAAGAAATGAACTTATAGTACAAAGGAATTTTGAAAGCACCTGAGTGGAAGCTGAATGTGTCAGTATAGCCAGATGATTTTTGAAGACAGGAAGACAGGGTGAGATTTTAATGTTGCAAATTCAAAGGCATAAAATACAAGCAGCTCATTTCTGTCTAACTTTTGGTATCACTAGACTCCAACTTGCTTTCTCACCTCATCTCCCAATAATATCAATCAGCTGAAAAAAGCCAATTTTGAGATAAAAAAATTGCATTTTACTAAAACTGGAAATCCATGTTCCCTGACTATAGGCATTTTAATCCTTTGCTAGACAAATACAAGTGCACTAGGAAACTTTTTCTGATCTATGGCTTTTTTTTTGGCCCAGATTGGCCTGCAACTTCCTAGGCAAATTGTTCTGCAATAGCTGTGGAATTAAGGTGAAGCCCATATTTCAGATCTGAAACTCTTCAGTGCAACTTCTCCATAATTGGAAATTCAGTGACTAGATGTCTGTCAGGGCCACAGCTACTTGTATCTTGCCAAAAACAACTTGGTGGTTCACAATCCCAAGGGAAAACGAAGCTTCCCGGCTGGCTGATGGGATGTAATCTGACTCCTGCTCAGTTGCAGGAGTGCTGCAGAAACATGTGCTCCATTTGTTGACAGAACCATTGTCCCCGGTAGCATTTACTTACAATCCGGTACTTTCATAAATATTCTAAGAACTTCTGTGGTACAGCACAGAAAGTGCAGGTAGCAGTTTCCATTTGCACTGTGATGGCCCAGGGCCATCACTTCTAAACTCCCTGCCAGCTCACTCAGCAAATCCTCCAGACCGGAGTACAGGCTGTTCAGGAATTGAGACAGGTCATGCTGTACCTTGCTTTCCCTAGCTGGCCATTCTCATTTTTGGCTGCTTTATTCTTGCTCTAAGCCTCACAGCTCCTTTGCCCAAAATTGTCTCCTGGGTGGGATTTGTGCCATGGTGATTTCCAGACTGGAAGTAGCGTAAGTCATTAGTATTGAAAACACGCACGTGGAGGAGTCCTGAACAACCAGAGCCAAAGTGCACTTTGATAATGGCTCAGGAAAATTTTCAACTCTGATCTGTTTTTTCCTAGGTTTTTTTTTGTGGACAATCTGGTGAATTCCGCTTCATTAAGAAAAAGATACAAAGATAGATTAGATTACAAGAAAAGTATTTTTTTGTTTCATGTTATCTATTGGTGATGAATCGTTTTTGCTAAGAAGAATATTCTGAGGGACAGTAATCTCTGAATTTATGCTGCAATGACTTTCTCTCCTGGACAATGCACCTACATTTGCCATTGGCAAGACTTCCTTTCAGTCGAGGCTCTTTAATGTTCTATGTTGCAATGGCAATTGTTCTTTAGAAGTCTCAGATAGGAGACCTGAACTTTCTAGAAGGCACATTTACACAAGGGACTTGGACAACAGTTCCCTCATGGGAGGTTATAATCTCCGTAATTCCTAATCTTATTTGCATTAGGAATACATACAGCTCATTGGCAGCACTGCCATCTTAATTACCACATAACTAAATGTGGGACATGCATTTGACTTGTAAATAAATGCTCCATGTATCTGTGCTCCTCTAAGAGTGCCAGAAAACCCGAGATAGTGAGGATGATGCTCTATGCTGTATTTCTCTGTGAGTGAGGGGGTAAGCAAAGTAGGTCACCCACTTCCTCCCCCAAAATACCACACAGCTGTGCCTAGTGGGATGGGTAACCTCATTTGCATCGGTTGCGTCCTTCATCCACAAACACATTTTTCACTGTACTGACCATGCTCTGTTAGCAGCAACATTCAAATCTCTTCTCTCCCAAGAGAGGAGGCCAGGAGTGAAAGAATTACCTGCCTGTTTTATTGGCATCTTCTTGCTTATTTCCCCTTTTAAAGTAAAGGTTTCCTGTCTCTTGTGGAGAAAGTTGAAATATATAGGGTTACACTTTAATGCAAGAGAAAAAAAGACAATGTTTAATAAATTTGATAATATTCAGTAAAACATTTAAGTTGCAATCTGTAATTAAATAATACTGTATTTTGATTTATTATAACTGTTTATTTAAATGCTAAAAGACTGTGACTTTGTTATGCTGCTATTTTCTAAGTATCTTTTCAAGAGCTGAAACTTCTTGAATATGGAAAAAAGGCATCTGAAGTTAGGCATGTTTTTTGGCTGTGTTCTTGGTCAGAAAACAAAGACCACAACAGCAAATTGAAAACTTTGTATGTAGTAAAGATACTTCTTTTGGAAAGGCAGTGATTGCATAAATGTATTGTTTATTTTTGTTTGGATTTTTTTTATCCCAGCTGATTATTGAAAAAAAAGGAGAATTATGTTAATGCAGATGATGTTGGAATTGTTTATAAAGGTCTGGTCACCAGATCCTGGGTGAAGACCTTGTAGTACAACATTTTGAAAGAGAAATGCCAACTCTGAAGGCATTTTCTGTGTAGATAATTGGCATGTGGTGTATTGGGCGTTTTGGAACTGAGTCCAGAGGGTGTCCAAACTCATTTACAACTTGGCTTTTCATCACAACAGGTATTATTAAACTCCCTGGGGTGATGGAAGAGAAATTGTGTGGGAAGAATATGATCATCTGAAGAGCCTTATGGGAAAGGAGATTTGGTGTCCCATATTGCACAATTTACCTCAGCTACCTGGAACCCTGGATATATGAATATATTTGGTGTTTATTAGCTGTCTTCCTTCTGTGTATGTGAAAAGTTTTCCCAGAACTTGACTAATCTTTAATATTGTTCCTTGGCTGAGGAACAGGTTAAAGGTTAAACTCATGACTTTAGGCTAAGTAGGGCTATAATAAAGGCTACTGATTGTTTTGGTGATGTGACGGCCCACATGGGTGAGGTTAAAATATTACACTGAGAGCCTGTATAGCAACCAAGGAACAAGTGCAGCTGTGAAATGTGTGAGACCACATGATTGGAAAGAACTTCTTGGAATCTTTTCTTGGAAGAGTCTTCTCCTACTGCAGGCATTTACATGTTAAAGTCCTTAATTACTACTTCAAGGTCTATCTTAAACGAAGTAGTTTCTAGCTTACTCAAGATTGCCCTAAACCTGTCCTAAAAGGGTTCCCAAGATTTTATTCTTCTGATGTCTAGAAACCTTTTCCAGCCTAAATTGCGCTGATGTTGTCTTTTATGTTAAACAACTATTCCTTTCTTTGTCCTGGGGAAAAAGTAAATATCATGGCTACCACAGAGCTAAGCAATGTGAAGGTGGAATGTCGAAGTGTCTCCTCCTAAGCTGGCCATGGGGATGCTAAGTTAGCACTGTGATCCAGTGAACATTAAACATATGATCAAGTCTGAGGATGGATTTCACTGCTTTTCTATACAAGGGGTGCATTTTAGATATTGCACAGAAGCTAGATGGGGTAAGAAATATAACTTGGTGTTAAAAATCAGCTTCATATAATTGTGACTTGTATAGAAATTTAACTGAAAATTTCTTTGAAATCTGCTACTGTCGATGGTCAAATTTGTTATTTGTGTTAGTGTAGTTGGACAACGTGGGTACCGTGTATGATTAAAGATGGTACTAAAGAGGGATAAATAGCAATAGATGGACACACTGTCAAGATGTTTGGTTTGTTAGAGACCTTTCATGTTATCTTACCATGCCTTCTAAAATGGCAAAGTTCTACTAGCACTGAATTTGGTAAATATTTTCCTTCTGTCAGAGGTCTCTCTATACCAGAAAATTATTAAGCAGCAGATTTTTCTCTTCTTTTTTCAAAGACAAGGTGAAATAAATTTCCCTAGACTAAAACTTGTTTTCGAACTATGTTGCAGCTCAAAAACACATCTGATTTAAAATGTGTGTTCTTTCTCTTTATGTGGAAGAAAAAAAGAAACAGTAAGACAATTGATCTTTTAAAAGGCGAATTGAGGAGGAAAAAACAAAGTGGAAGTGATTTTATTCATTAAGTAGCCTGTCTTGACTTGCTATGTACCTTTCAAATCTCCTTTACTCATCTGAACCTGTACTCGTTCAAGCTAGTGACTGTAATGATGGTGACATCATTGTTTTGTTTAGACTGAAATCTCTTTTGAGCACAATCACAAAAGAGATAGTTTGAGGAGATTGATTACTCCTCAGCTTTGGAATTTGGTAATTTTGGTGTACCTCAAACATGCTGCACTTGTCCTCAAGTCTGCTTTTCTTAGCTATAGATGATGAACTCATCAGGCCTGGGATTATTTCTTCATAAGCATTTAAAAACCGCATAGTACACTAAATCTCCTGGAAAGGAACAAGAATAACTTTGATCCTTGACCATATGAATTTACAATAAATATTTAGTCACAATTTTGCATTTAATATTACACCCACAAACTGTGCAGAGATGAGCACTTAACATTTGTAAATCTTAGTTAAAGATCTGCTAGAATGTGCAGGTTGCTCTTAGTTTTGATTTGACCCTGTTGTTCATGTGCCTTATAAGATGGTCTTCATTTACACAATTGCTTCAGGTTTTTTGGGTTTTATTATTTTTTTTACAAGATCACTCATAGTGCACTCATCACAGAAAATATGACAGCATTTACTTAATGAACAACTTCTCAGTGTTTTATTTTAATTGTGCAGACTTAAGATGTATTTATTTATTATTTACTGCACTGAAGTGACTTTATTGTTTTTCTTTTTTTGCTTTTTACTAATATTCAGGTTCCTATATCTGTTTCCTTCATAAGCACTGACTTTCATGATAGCTTTCGCAAGCATGGGAAGGGGGATTTATCTTTTTGCCAATAGCTAGCCAAGCAATGTCAAGTTTCAACTGATCTTCAGTATCCAATTTTAGATACCTCACCTGGTAATTTTTTATGTGCTGAGTATTGTATGACACTTGTCCTCAAAATGCAACATCATCTGGCTTTATTTGCAAATGTCTTTGGCTTTTTTTCAGTCTGAACCTGGCAAACACGCACTCAGAGTGTAAAGAATGCACCATTTAGTTCAGCACATAGGAGAAAGTTTCATTTTTAAAACTGTGATATAGAAATGACATTGGCAGGGGTCCTGAGACTCTTCTGTTTTCTCCTATACTCCTCCTAGCAGAGAACCTTCCTTCCCTAGATCTTTTTCTTTAGGAGCATTAGGTCAGAACGCCTCTTTCTCCTCTTGTAGCTCTAGTATATGCGTTTGTTTCCTCACACCTTCTTCCCCCCACTCCCCGTTTACCAGCTGATTCTTACCTTTCTGATCCCCAAGAAATCCCCAACTTTACCCCACTTCTTTGCTTGGAGCCAGTCTTCTCAACCCACCCAGCTGTTTCTCTTGCCTATCTCCTTCTCTACCTGTGATGTTTGCACTAGTATTTGTGTCTTTTTGCCCTTACTCCTTTTGTTTGACTTTTTAATTCAAATTTAAATGTTTGTTGTCCTAGTGCAGCTATGGAAACTGGTGGTTTGCATACTGCTTCCCTCTCCTCCTCACACAATTTCTTGAATTTGTTTGCTTCTGCCAGCATCAGATGCTCTAATGAGAAAGAGGGGGCAGGCCCCTTACCTTCTTCTCCCCTCAGCTCCTCCTTTTATTTTTGTATTGATGGCTCCTCAGTCTGAAACTGTCTTAGCCATGGAAATGATTTCTGCTTTGTCTGGAAAGAAAAGGTTACAAGGACCATGGAATGCTGACTCCTAGCATTTTCCTCCTTCACCGTTCCTAGGGGTGCTACTGCTGCTAAAATATTCTCCTCTTGTGATTACCTGCACCAGGTACTCTGCACCATTAATGTTTTCATTAGTAATATTGTGTTAGCCTGAAAGAACAGCTCGTATTGATAGATAAACGACTTGAGAAAGAATCTACTTGGGTAGAGGTAATGGCTGTCCCAGTTATCCCATCAAATGTCATCTTTTCATCCTGTTTGTGAAGTCTGTGGTAACTTCCTGCCAGAGGTCCTGCTTGCCAGAGCAGGTGATGACTGGAGAGGATCTGATGCTGGTGTCGGGCTGGGTGGAAGGAGCTTTTATCAGCCTCTAACTTCTTTTCTTTGAGTCCTTTAAGTGCTTGGTACTTGGCAAGAAATTAAACAGCAGGAGAAAAAAGTGTAAAGCTGACTTTGGTGGCACTGCCCTAATGAGACAGGAGACAGGCCATTTCCTAATCGGAGATCTTGCTATCCAAGAATTTCTGCCTCTTCCATCTATGTCCAAGAATGTGTTTGGGGAGGGGATGGAGAAGGAAAGGGAGGAAGAGGAGTGGAGGAAAAGCACCATCAGGCCACTCCTGGTGGAGCAGGTACAGTATCTTATTAAAGACACCGATGGTCCACCTCTTCAGTGCCACATGAGCCCTACCCATCTCCTTCCATACATCATCTGGCGTGTCAGTGACAGTTGCACTTGCATCCATATGCAGGAAGTTGGCTTGCTTCTATTTTGATAATGACTTCTAGGAGGTTTGGTAGGTTTTGAATATTTTGAAGTTCTGGTCAACTTGTGAACAGTGGCATCACTTTCTTTTCACTCAGGCAGCATGGCAGGGGGAAGCTAGGTTGGCCTTTTCTGCTGTAGTTATACACATGGTGACCAGATGGAATGCAAACAAGTGAGCAAACAAGTTTTTCAGCTCAGCAAATGATTGTATGTTTACCTGGAGATGTTGCTCTCAGCAGAGTGCCAAAGGAAGTAAGGTGAATGAATGCTGGGTCCTATTGAACCTTGATTTGCCCATTGGGCATTCTCTGATGGCAGTGAAGAAAGGGCTAGAGCATCTTGTCAGAGATCCCTCCTCAGAGATCAAGGGGAAAGGAACATCCTTTTATGCCAAAACCTAGCAGGCATTCATGTCAGTAGGCTCCTTTTTGATGGACCAAACATTTTTCTCACTCTTACCCTTCATCTGCTGTCCCCTGAGAAACCTCACTAAATACTGTAGTTCACCGCACATTACGGGAAGTTCTGTTTTAGATATTACTGTTCTCTGGGCTGAGTCCCCAGAGAATGAAGTTCTGTGCTTGTGAAGATGGCTTCATCCCAATATCAATGGAGGACCGCTGCAATCTGCTTCCCAAGACATATTTAGCACCAATTATGTGGGACCTGAAGTTACAATCCATCCCTATTATACCCATGCTGTTTTATACAAGGCCATTTTCAATGGTTTATCTGGGCTGAAACTCTGCCAGTACTGTTCCTGGAAGAGGAAAGGACGGAATAGGTCACAGTTATACTGTAGGTGTATACCTATAAAGGTGTACCCTTTATATCAACAGCCTTTTTTTTGTGGTGGTTGTGCACAGTGCTTTATTATCCGTTAAAACTCATCTGAGACCTGGCCGGGTCATAATCTACGATTGAAGAATGTGTTAAGACTGCTCACTGTTCAATCAGTTCCGCACAGCTTGCCTTACTTCATCTCCTTGGTACAACTGGGCACGTATAGTTTACACTAATGATGCATTCCTCAAAGTGCAGGTTTTAGTGACCTGGTGTAGGCCCATGCCAAATCTTTCATTTGAAAGTTTCCTCCAGGTTGTATGGGCCAGGACCTCTGGCCAGGATTACTAGGATTGCATCTGTGCCCAGTGCCATCCAACGGTGTGTGCACCTGCTATTCCCTCCAGGGAATTTGCTTCTGTTCAGAGAAATGGTGAACTAATTTCCTTTGCAGACTGGTCTGGCTCTGCCAGCGCCTTTCCTGAAAAGCATAGAGAGGGTTACTGGCCACCAGTCAGCTCTTCCTGCCCAGGTTCAGGCAAAGGTCCGGAGCCTTTCAGCTCTCCTGTGGCCAGCCTCCAAAGCAAGCGGATCTCTGAGGCCGTGCTAAGCCTCCTGCTGGTAGGCAGTGCCAGAGGCCTGCTTTGCCTCCACAGCCAGGTTTATATTTTTGTCCGAGGGCTCTGCAGAGCCTCCTTTTATAGCGTTCTTACTCTAGCACGGTATTTGTTGATGCATGCATTCCTTTCATTTGCTGCTTCCAAAACTGCTGATAAGACCAGAAGCTTTTCTGTCTCCATTCTAGAGGGCTTGTTTGAGACCCAGTCCAATTCTCACCCCCTTGCCTTGACTTGTCTTGACTGTGCTGTATCTGTGTCAGTCAGCCTGCCTTCGCTTTTACACTGCATCTCCTGTGATCCCAGTCTGATCCCGAAACCTCCATGCCTCTCAGAAAGTGACTCTAGACTTTTTGCTGCTTTCAGAAATCAAGCTGGGACTGGCCCTGTTGCAGTGAAGTCACTGCTGTTTTCTTCCTGACACTTCCCAGCCATTCCGAGTTCAGACACTGTATGTAACGCATAAATGCTGAGCCCAAAGAACCGCGAAAGTGATCCAGGGAATTGGCTGCATTGCACCTGTGGAGCTGTGTGGCCCCTCTGCCTGGCTGATACCCATTAACTCCCTGTGTTTATGTTAGAGCTTCCGTGGGCAAATAAAGACTCTTCTCCTCAGGCCAGGCAGGGTGTCAGGGTGGAAAAAGGCGGCGCAGTACGCAATTCCCCCTAAATTGTAGTGGGTGTAGTTAGAAGGAGAAGCCCCAGGGCAACGCGAGCGTGTAGACAAGAACAGGAAGCGTGAAGGGATGGTTCACCTGCTGTATGTGGATGTTCAGTCCCATCAGCACAAGGTATTTCACAACGGAATGAGCCTAAGGAGCGTGTTAATTTTTACGAAGACAGACAAGGCAAAGTTATCTCTACTAGACAAGTGTTAACAGCTGTTTCTTTCTAAAAAACTTTCACTGGAGTAAAGCTTTACGGGGCAGCCAAAAGCACAACCTTGACACTGCTCCATCCCACCCCCCCCAGCCTTTTGAATAAAGGATTGTTGGACTATTTATGCAAGGGCAAACAACATTATTTTTGGAAACGACCTAATTATTTTTGTTACTTTTTTTCCAAAAGACCAAAAAAAAAAAAAAAAAAAAAATCAGCCTGAGGCAGACACCTGGCACGGAAAATTTCAGCTTGCGCGGTAAAAGCCTGGCAAAAGTTACCAGCAAGTGTGAAGGGTGTAAAAAAAAAAAAAAAAAAAAAAAGGAAAAGGAAAGAAAGGCAAGCGTCAAGCAGCCGCGGTCCCCGGCAGCGCCGGGAGCCGATCCCGGTGTCCGGCGGGGCTGGGAGCTCGCTGCGCTCCCAGCGTCCGGCGGGGCTGGGAGCCGATCCCGGTGTCCGGCGGGGCTGGGAGCTCGCTGCGATCCCGGTGTCC
>VYZT01027195.1:167638-286400 GCA_013400735.1 Pomatostomus ruficeps
TTCCCCCCGCCATCCCCGGGGGGCGGCGGCGGGGCCGGAGCCTTTTGTTCGGCCGCGGGCTCCGGGTGCGCTCGGCGGCCGCGGCTGCCCCGTCCACCCCCCCGTTCCTTTGTGAGAGCCCCGCAGGGCTGGTGCCGGCGGCGGTGGGCGGCGCGGCCGCCCCTGGCCTCGCCTTTCTGCCTGCCCCGCTGGCTGACGAGTTCCTGGGCGAGGGAGAAGTGCGCACACATGGCAAGCGGCGAGCTTCCCCTTGTCCCCGTGTTGCGCGGCGGCGGGGTCGGGCCGGGTGCTGGGCACGCTTCCCCGGCGGGTTTCTGGTCCTGGGGAGGAGGAGTGTTGGCGAGGGGGAGATGGGTATGACTACGGAGCTTGGGTTCATTTCCTTCTCGGGCCGGCTGGCTCAGTGAAGCGGGCATGTGTTGCTTTCCTGTGCTGCTGAAAAATACATGTGGTTCCACGCTTGTAATTTCCCCTCCCTTCAGATGACTCAAGGTCTGGATTTTGTTAATGAGCCTCTGAGCTCTTACTCTGATGTTCTCCTTCAAGGCCTTTTTCAAAAAGGTGTCGCACAGGGACTTGTCTTCAGTGCCTGAAGGGGAGGGATGTGCAGTTTGTAACACAAAGAATGCTGTGACGGACAGAAAAATAACACTTGAAAACACATGAGTTTTCATCATCTTTCCGTTACCCTTCAAGGAGAGACTTGAGTCACATTTGATAAAATTGGCAGTCTAATGAAGTGCTCGCTTCCTGTGACATCAGTGTGTTCAGTGTGTTTTTCCTTTGTTATAACAGGACCGTTGATACTTAGTGGTTCAAAGGGCCATGAATTTTGCAAACGTTACAGTCTTTGTTGACTTCAGGAGCTGATGTTTGTGCTCACCTCTAAAGGTTTTGCAGATGTGGTCTAGAGCATTTCTCCACCTGGTTGCTGCCGCAAAAAAAGGTGTAATCCCAATTCATGTTAACTTGTTCAAGGTTGATTCTGTGTAAGAGCAGACTGCTTGACAGGTTTTTAATTCATGTTAAAACTACCTTGCCCCTCTGTGTGAGTTCTCTCTCCTTAGCTGAAAGGAGAATACTCCCATATAGTAAAGAGATGCTAGGCTATGTGGAGCGAGTTGCAAAACTTTGGACTTCAGGTGTGGGTTTACAGTGGAAGATGGTAATGGTTACCCTCAGGTGAACCCAAATGAAAAGAGTATTGCAGATGTCATGAAAGTCAGTGTGCCCTGAGCACGTGTCGGGTCTGGCAGCAGTCATTTAGGTTCTGTTGTAACAGAAATTAATTCAGGTTTTTTGGGACTAGCTCCTGCTGTGTTATTGCATGGTCATTTTTGATGTAGGTATTTTGAACAGACGTGTTCAGTAGAGTGGTCCAGGTTGGTTTCCCTGCAACAGCAATACTTGACCTTGGTGCCAAAGTGTATTTGGGAGGTAATTCCAGCTGAGTGGAAATGGTTAGAAAAGCGAGAGGCAGAAGAGTTGGTAGGAAGTAGAAAAAGAGGAATTTCTGGGCAAAATATGTGAAGTAAATGGCTTACAGGAAAGGCGGGACATGCTGATCTTCAGGCAATTGCATCGTATAGCAGTATTGAATTTGTTGTGGGTTTCATATGCAAGACATGTAATTTTATATATGCAGGAGCTACTTAATCCAAAATATGAGTATTTTTGACAATAGAGCTTGACTTAATTTTTCTAATCCTGTGTTTCTTGACAGTACAGGCTACCTTCCTGTTAGCAAAGCTTGCTGAAACTGCTTACATGTGCATAGCTTTTTCAGAAAGAAATATCTCAGTAAGATGAAAGGACTTTGTAAAAAAGTGCAGATTGAGTCTGAGAACTTCATTGCTGTGGCTTAAAAATACAGAAGTGTAATCAAACAAAGGAGGCCCTAAAAATTCCTTTTCTTCCTTCCTCCAGTGTTGTTTCTGTGTTCATAGAGTATTATATATGTAATGAGATAAGATCTGGTGCCTCTCTTAGGGAGGAGCACGTCTGTCAGTCATATGCTGTCCCCTCCCCCTCCTATTTAGTTAATCAAAACCACAAAAAAATCCTTTAACCTTGCTTGTTTTATATCTTAGGTCCAGTCTTACAGAAGAGCATCAATAAGTGTTTAGGACTTTGGTGCTTTGAGGAACCTGATTGGTAGCAATATGTACATGAAAGTTGGAAGGGTGAGGTGGAACAAATGCCTGATAGTTATTACAACCAGAGAGCAGCTGATGATGAGAGCATCTGGGATGACCAGAAAATACAAGAGGAAAAAGATATGTAACTTCATAAATCCGTGGTTCTTTCATACCTTACATACTGTTAGATGTTCCGCCCCTCATCTTAGAAAAGATGCATTATTATTGGAAAACATTCACTGCAGAACAAGAAGATAGGAATTAGTTCAAAGACGATAAAGAATTCAACAATCTAGGACTTGTCAGCCTAGCAGAGATGATGGAACAGTGATACGGTGAGGATTTGTAAAACTGTGGAGAAAGTAGGTGAACGTGGAAGAGGAGACACACACTCAAATCAGACTTAGGTGCTAAGTTCAGAACAAACAAAAGAAACTCAGTGTAGGGATTCACAGGTGTATTTGCTATACAATGTATACAGTGTGAACCTAGGGGGAGGTTGGACAAGCATTGGAAGACAGATACACTGAGGTTAGTAAATGGATGAGCAACAGCCTCAGGAAATCTGAGTTGAAAACAGCTGGAGGTTGTGAGTGTAAGGAGGAGGAGTTGTATGCTTGTCTTGTTTTTCCTCTTCCCTCAACAGCTACTTATGGTAATTCTTGTTAGGTTTTTTAAATAGGAGCAGAACGTGCTAGTTTTTCTATGCAGTGGTGACTTTGACAGTTACAGTTAAGGTGTTAAAAATGCTTGATACTGCATACAAATGATCTTAGTTTTAGCTTCTAGCTTTTGTCATGATGGTGTTAATTCCCACATAGTTTGACGAGCTTCTTTGCAACAGCTCTAGGTAGCATTTAAAGGAACGTGTATTGCAGTTCTGTCTTTAGAGGTTTTTCAGGTAATATTTTCAAAATACTTTGTTATCTTAAAGTAGATGGAAACTTTTTTTCTGTTAGTATTTGATACCACTTCGTGTATATCAAAATGTTCATGAGGTTGTAGACCAAGCTGTATAGTTAATGGGTTTGTTTGTGTCTTCTTTCAATGAAACACATCTGTTTTTATCATTAATTCTACTGTAGATGATGAAGGAACAGAAAGTGGCTCTGTTCGAGAAGGGCATATTTCCAGGGATCTCCTTCTGGCTTTCCTAATCAAACCAGTGAAGTACTGTGGTCTGCCTTATCACACTGAAGAGGGCATTAGTGTCACAGTGCTTTTCCTGAAGAGGGTACTGGTTGGCTACCGCTTTTTTGTTTTTTTGTAACAGCTGTGCATGCACATTATCAGGTGGGTTACAGTTGTTGTCCTCTGCTGTCATCTTATTTAACGTGGGGCTTCTGTGATGTTAAGTCAATGACAGGTCTCTAAAGAATATTATGCTGGTGCATATAAATTTTTTTTCTTACTACCATAGTAAGCTTGTACTGGTGCTTTCCCTTTATGGCTGGACAAGGGTAACTGAGGCTATGTTTGTACTGCATAATTGAGGACTGCAGGAAACTCTCCTCCCCCACAAGTTTGTGGCATCTGGCTGAACAAATGCTCTGCACAAGTTCAAGCCATACAGTTATAGCTGTGTGGCAGTGCCTTAGCTGAGTAGCCCTGCTCAGAGAGAATTGTACTGGCTCGCCAGCCCTGCAGAGTTGCAGCTGTGACTTTGGAGAGACAAGCTGCTTTGCTATGGTGCTCTGTTTGGGTACGATGCGTACCTCGTACAGCTTGCACTGTGTTGTGGGCCTCTGTAAGCTGTTAAGTGTATGTCTGGCAGTCCTTCTGAGTTCTTGAAAAGTTACCATGGCTGTCAAAAACTTGTTGTGTTATTTGAGAACTTTCATTACGTTTCATTGTAGTAGTTGTATTTTCTGTCCAGAATAAGCTAGGATGTACCAAGTGGAGTAGTTGTTGGTTTATATCCATGTCATTGATCTGCTTCTGCAGATGACTTCTGACATGTCACCAAATTTGTTGTGGGCCTTTGAATATGCCCCTAACACCAGGTTATCTGTTGCACAGGACCTTCAGTGGCCCTGAAGTAATAGCAGTACTTAGTAAACAGAACTGCTCTATAACTAGTGGTAGATAAAAAAACAGAGTATAACTTTGAGTATACTCGAACTTAGCTAGAGAAGGTCTCCAAAGAATATTGTTATGCTTTTGGCATAGCACGTTCTGGAATGATAAAGTTTAGGGACACATCAGATTTTTTGCTAAAATGAAGATAGGCGTCCAGCTAATGTTTTGAAATAGTGATATGTATAATGAAGTTCAAAGGAGTGTTTTGTAAATAAGGACACGGAGATGAGCACCAAGTACTACTCAACCCTGTAGATCAGAAAATGTCTGAACGGTAAAATAAGAATTTTGATTCTTTTACAGCTGATCTTACAATATTCTTGAATATTTGCATTTCTAAATTTATATTTGCAAAATTACCAGGAGATGAAAATACTACGTTATTTAAAAAAAAGACCAACATGCTTAAAATGTCCCAAATCTCAAATCTACCTTGCCAGCATATCTCAACAGTTGGTAGAAGGAATTATATGTCTAAGAGTCCCGTCTTAGTTTGTGTGTGTCACCCTCAGAGTTCCTTGTTTGACTGGGAATTAAATTCTCTACACTAGTCTCATAACTTAGAAAATGTACATTTTAACCAGTAGATGGAGCCATTTTAGTTATGTGCCAGTGTGCCTATTTATCTAAGCGTGGAAAACTTTGTCTTAAAGTGTTTTCAGTCATTTTTTCTTTAGAGGATGGCTTACGGTTTTTTATCATTTCTTTACCTACAGAGAAGACCAAATGTTTTATTCATCCAATAAGAGTGCCAGGAAGGCTATTTAGTTTTCATAAATGTGGAGAAAAAAGTGAATGCTTGTTCTTTATGGGAATCACAGTTGTCTGTGTAAATTGTCCAGTGTCACATGAGCAGAGCTGAATAGCCTTTGTGCACCTTGTGTTGCCTGAAGTAACTTTGAGGAATATTGATCCATAGTGGCATTATCTGACAGTCTAGATACTCTTGTGACTTCTGCCCAGGAAAGGCTGTTAGCTCTAAGTTTTTTGAGCTCTTTGAGATTTTGTTTCTCCTCCTCCAGTCCCTTAAATTAAAATGACTCAAAGCTATGTAGTGGAATGGTTGTCCTGTTTGGGTGTACTGGCACCAGTGGTCTTACTTCAGCAATGCTGGAGTGCGTCGTAACCTTGAAATACCCCTGGCTTATTAATTCTGGCAAGTCTCGTTTTAACAGAAGCGTTCCCAGTGCTGTACTCGTTGTATTATCTTGTATCTTCCTTCAGCATCCTCTTTGCTAGAAGTTTTTGTTTGTTTGTTTGTTTGACTCTGCCCCTGCATTATATCCTTAGTAATGTACCACTAGACCTTCCCTTTCCCCCAGTCTTCTGTCTTCTGCTTTGAAGATGATTTTAGATTAACACAGTGTCAACTTGAAGAGTAGGATCTTATTCAAATCTTCATTTGAACTCTCACTCTGTGATACTTTGTGAGGTATAGGTGAGTCATCTTCTTTCCCAGAATCCTACCCTGAGAGATTTTGAGATTTCTTGTGGCTCAGGGCTTTCTCTGTTGTTGTTTGGTTGTTTGGTTGTTTTTTTTTCTTATTCAAACTAATTGGAAGTTTGAATTTTCTACAATTTAGGCAGAATGAGTACTGATATTTTTTATAAGATGTAGTTGTGCTATAAGGCATGTAGACTTACTTTCTTGGCAGTAGTGCTAAGACAGTATCCTGAAATACCAGAATATTTTTAAACTTAAAAACATACATGAAGGTTTTTTTTAAACTTAAGTAGATGCTTCCGGATTGGGCACCTGTTGTCAGACTGTTGTCCCAGTTTAACAGAATGTCTGGAGTCTGCCTCCAAACAAACTGGAGCTTCCTGTGAATGAGACATGTGGGCGGAAGCTGTGGAGAGGAAGTGGGAATTACAGAGAAGCATCCTCTGTATGCTGGAATTGTGCTGTTTGACCTACTCTGCCCTCTGCTACTGTTGCTTTTACAG
Source organism: Pomatostomus ruficeps (assembly GCA_013400735.1). NCBI lineage: Eukaryota > Metazoa > Chordata > Aves > Passeriformes > Timaliidae > Pomatostomus > Pomatostomus ruficeps. Next base: position 173,803 of record VYZT01027195.1, read on the forward strand.
TGCAGCTATAATACTGAGGATCTGGGAGCTCAGATCTGCTTTCAGGTGGGGTGAATGGAGCACTCATATGAAAACCTGACTGGTTTTTTTCACTTACTATGTTTTTACTATGAAGGCATGTGTGTATTAAGAGTGTGTATATGGAAATAATTTCTTCAAAAACTATGGTTCCCTAAAATGTAAAGTGAAGATTTATTTTTTCCCTTACTCATTTTTGCACTAGGCTGATTCCTTTTCATTTTCCATGACTAATGTCTACTAAATATGTGCTGGTTGTGTCTTGACTGGGATCTGTTTTGGGATGAAGAAAAGACAGCTAAGTTATTGTGAATATCTAGGTTAGGGCAGGGGTAATGATACCAGTAATTCCTTGCTAGAAAAAGTTAAGAATTTACTTCCACAAAAAGTACTGCCTCTGAACATCATGAACACACTGATTCATAGAGATGTTGTAATAGAATCTCATTTGGTGTCTGTTTCTCAACTGTGACTGCTTCTCAGTGCAGAAATTGTGTTTCTATGTCAAGAGATTCAGGCTGCTGTGTTCTGGATCTCAAAAATCATGCTAAGTGGAAGCATGTGTGATTTCTTTCTTTTAGATAGGGTTATGAGTAAGCTAGTACAGCTAGTAAATCACATTTACTGCTAACTGATCAGATTTCAAGTTTGCATTTAGAAGCCCTAATTCTTCAGATTTTCTCTTATATTTTTAAGTAAAGGATAGCTAGCAGATGCTGGTGTGAATAATACCTTGTTGTACAAAGCTTTATTTTCTGTTTCTGCTGTGTAACTTCACTTTTGGACAAAAAAATTAAAATGTGTTTTCTCCCCTTTGTAGTGCCCTTCACATCCATTATTACTTTCAATGACAGCAGAGCTCTGGTTTATCTAACTCCACCCCTGCACAGTTAGATAATGTCTATATATTCCTCCCACTCCTGTTTCCACCTTTCATTTATTCTGTTTTGCATTTGAGCTCAGTCACAGGTTCCCTTTTCTTTCACACTGCTCCATTGTCAGGCTTGCTTGAATTCCTGCATGCAGGAATGGTTCCTGTTGTGCTTTGAGGATGTTGTCCTTGAAGATCAGCCAGTACTCACAGGCTTTGCCTTCACCCTCCGTTGTGGTCTTCTAGGAGATTCTGCCAAGCAGATGCTTGGACAAGGTGGAATCTGCTCTCCCTAAGTGCCACGATGTAACTGTGTGCTGGGTTGTGCACTGTTTGCTGTAGGATTTGTCTTTCTCCCTCTCTCAAGACTTCAAACTCCACAATTTCATGATTGCTTCAGCCAAGGCTGCTCTTGGCTTTCGCTTCTCTGTCTGCTTCTTCCTTGTTTGTGAGCAACAGGTCAAAGCAGAGCATATTCACTAGTTGGGTCATTGATGACTTGCACCAAAAAGTAATTTTCAACAAATTCTAGAAAATTCCTGGAGTGCTTATGTTTGGCTATACCCTACCAGCAGATAGTAGTGGTTTTGGGCCCTGGAGTGTCTACAATCATGAAGCTTCCTTCAGCTTTCAAATGAAGGCTTTTTCTATGGCCCCTTCTTGATCAGGAGCTCTGTAGCAGGCACCTAATACAAAGTTGCCCATATTGGACTGTTCTCTGATCCTTACCTATTGGACCTTCAATGCCTTGGCGCTCATTCCAAGCAAAGCAGGGTATGTTGCAGCCAGCCCTTTGCATAGATTGAAACTCATGTTCCTTACCTTGCCAGGCTGTTTTTTACACAGAGCCTCTGACGTTCCATGGTAGCACCTCAGCCATGTGAGCTGTCCCACCATCACTCTAATTCTCATGAGGTTATAGCCCTGTAATGGTGCATGGACTAAGTCCCGTTACTTCCCATGCTGTGTACAAGCACTTGAGATGTGCTCACAGATGGGCCCCTTCCACAGGGGAAGCGTGTGAGCCTCCTTACTTGTGTTCCCACGTCTGGTGTGACAAGCTTTCTCCACCATGCCTAGGTTAAAGTCATACTCACAGTCTTACTGTGCCTGGTGACAAAGATACTCTTGCCACACTTTGTCAGTTGGATCCTTCTTCCTGGAAGAGATTTCTGTGGCCATAGCATAAAAGCTCTGCTGATAACCATATACTGACCCTCTGGATGCATCTACTCTGCCCCTAAGCCTTTTGCTTCTCGCTGGAGAGACTGAGAACCGTCGCATGGGCTTCCTTGCCCACAGTGCTCAGTAGTCAGTGTTGATCTACTCAGTAGTTGCATTTTGGAAGCGTTAGTGTTGTCCATATGGATAAGCAGGAAAGTCAAGTAGTTTGAAGATAGGATGAGCCTATTCAGTTATTCCAAAACACTGTTCAGCAAACAGCAGACCTTCCAGGACCTCCTGCTTATCTTCCCTGTTGTGATGTGTGTTCATCTCCTCCTGCAGCTCTTTCACCTGGCCTGCTCAGCACCTCAAAGATGGCACACCTCCCATAGGTGAGGGAGGCCACTTGCAATTGATCCAGGGAGGAGCAGGCAGGGGCTTCCTGCAGGCCAGCATCTGGGTGGTGACATCCTCCCTGCGCAGTTCTTGGAACTGGGATCTCTGATGTGCAAGGGACTATTCCTTTGGCTGGCGTTGGAGATGTCACCTTGTAACACATTGTGCAAACTTGAAAGGTGTTTCTGTGAACTGCTGTGACATCTGTTGGCTGAGCCCTGGCAGATCAATGTGCTGTGCCCACGTTTATGTTGTGAAACTGTTACACTGCCATCCAGTTCTGTTCACAACAGAGATTTAAAACACCTATGTTCATGTGAGTGTTTTGTCTACCTGCAGTTGGTTTTTGATGGGCATGTCATGTCAATATTACTTTAACAGCTTCAGTACTGTAAACTTATAATGACTGCTGTTTCTTCAAGGCAAATATTCATTAACAATAATCATTAAAGTTTTTAGTTGGCTGGTGCTGTTGCATTGGCCTATGTTGCATAACTTCTTGGCTTCTCGGCTTGGAGGGACCAAACACAACAGATTTTCATGTTCATATTTTGCCAGTTCATGTGCCTGTAATAATAGGTATCTCTTTCCCGAACCTGGAAATATTTAACAGCATTTAATAAATACCTCATTATGTAAAGCAGAGACAATTCTACCATATTGGAGATGTGTCTGCTTTTGAAAAGCTTAATTTTTTTTCTTTTTGTTTGTGATACCTGTAAACATAATTTGTTATAGGTGGAAACACTGTGGCTTCAGTCTATGTTCTAAGAATTTCTTCATCTCTTTCTCCATAGAAGGATTTTAACTGAATAATGCTACTGGTGCTTCCTAGGGAGAGACACAACTAGAGGATCTTCTTTTCTAGTTGCTCCCCAGAAAGAATGTTTAAAAGAAGATATGCTGTGGGTTCTCTGACCAACTCATGAAGTCAAAGGACTGATTGCAAGCTCTTTATTTAGCATCCTAAGCAACAAGGTAGGATTATTTAGACTGCTGCCAGATTTATTGCTTCTTTGTTTCTATTAAAGAAAAAAACACTATTGGAAAAATTGTATTTACACTTAGTGTTTGATTTAGGCTACTGATTTTTGGATTTTTTTTTCCCTTGGCTGGTATAGCACTATTGTGAGGGTATACTATTATGTAAGCACATGCATTTCTTTAACATGTCAAACATATTTCCAGACAGACTTTGTGTACGAAAAAGGAAATGAGAAACTTCTTACTGAATAGCCACAGTTGGTGTTCCTGTTAGTGGTAAATTCTTCATTTTGTTTGTCAAATGACTACACCCTACCAGGCATGAATTTTAAAACTGTTTATATAAAAACAAACAGATAGCATCTGATGATTGTTATGACTCATTTAAGGAAGTGATAAAACCCAAGAGTAGCAGAGATCCTTTCCTTTCTCAGCTTGTTTTTTTTTTATTAACTTTGCTGCGCTTGCCTGCAATTGAGCAATATCAAAAAGGAAATTAATAAAGCAGGTACACTTATAATTAATATTTGAATTACAGATAGATAATGATTCAGCTTATAAATTAAGTGTAAAAAACCAGCTTTAATTTTAGATTGCAAATACTAGCAATTTGATTAAAGCTATTCCAATTGATTTTTGTGGAAAGCCTTGAGTTTTTCAGATTGCTAATCTGTGTCAGTCAGAAAAGGAAGAGCAACCTTTTCTTATGCTTGTTGGCATCAGTATTGCCATCCATTACCTGCCTTAACCGCTGTTGCTATATAAAATGCTTTCAATTGCTTTACATGTTTTTAGAAACATAACCAGAGGGCTTTTTTCATCATATTGTGTAGTGTACTTTGCTAGATTGACTTTGACTCCTTTTACTGAAATATGTAAATGTACATGATTCTGTGTGTTGTAAGAATAGATATTCTTGGGCCTTGTTTTTATACACAAGTGCTTTAGGTAGAGCTTCAGCTGAAGAAGATGAGTTTATTGAGAAGTTGAGAGTATTTTTCCTGAAAGTCAATGGAATGAACATTTATTTTTAAACTAAGTAAAATTATAGATTTGAGCCTTTAGAGCAGGGCACACAAAAAAAGGTTAAAAAATCCAATCATCAGGAAAGAAAAAATTAAATAGGGGTAGGATGCTGACTTTTTGAAACCTTATTTGTCAAACAATTTTTTTTTTTTTTAACGTGGTTAAATGTACTTAAGTTAGTCCATTTATGGAATTTATGGACACAAATGAATTCCAATTCTGTATAACTTTTGCATAGTGCACATGGGCTTGGTAGGTAGCCTGTTGGCTTATAGTTCAAGAAGATGGCCATCTTCTGTTGAGTGAAGCCAAACAGTGTTGGTCTGAGGCTTTAATTCGTGAGCATGAGGAAGTTGCCTTTGCTATAAAGATATAAATGAAGGGCAAAATATAAATAGGGGTCTGAGGAAACTTGATATGCTCAAGGTCAGACGATATACCTGCTACTTGTATTCTGTGCTTGGCATTGACAGAACCTTTTGAAAAGTCAGACAAACGAGAAAGTTTGGTGTGCTTTTCTCATTGGTGATGGGGCCAATGTACTCTAAGCCATTTTGTATATGTGATTTTAGCTAGTCCTAATACAGAAATAACTTGAAATGCACGGCTTTATTAAATAGGATAATGAATTTCTCTCTGTCACTTTCAGTGACTTGTTGTATGGCTGGATATTTACTGTATTTGCATTTATGGTAGCCCAGGCTGCATGTCTGATGATTATAAACTTCCGGATCCTGGAGGCAATGTAAAGGTGAGCATTTGCATGTGAAAACAGTAGTTTTCAAACCAGGTCTGCCTCCTAGTCCACATACATCAACTATACAGCTGTGTTTCTTTGGGAGAGGGGTGGAAGAGTAGGTCTCACTTTGAAAACTACGCTGGGGCTTGATGCATTAACAAATCATTAACTTCAGGTTTTTGAAAAAAAGCATATTTTGTTTTTGGCTGTTCTTGGAAGAAATGTGTAGTGCTTTATGAGCATTGTTTAGATAATAACTTTTCAAACAGCGAAGGTTGTGATCCTGTCGCTCTAACAGATTGCCACAGAACACTCGTGAGTTGAAATTGCCACTGGTGCATATTCTGAGTGCAGTCACAAGTGTTCACTTCCAGGTGCTGGGGGAGGTTGTAGCCAGAAGACAAATTTGCTGGCAGTGAAAACACCAGGGACCCAGGAAAATGTGTATCTGTTCTCAGAAATGGCTTCTAGAGAATGGTGACAGTATTTCCAAACAGAAGTTTAAGTTTGTTTTAGGGGCTGCAGAGGTAGCCAGAGCTGGGGAGAAGCATGGGCAGTGGCAGTACAGGTATCAGGTGTTGTGGAAGCTGTTGAGCGCCCAAAGGGTTGTGGCTCGGAAGCTGAGTACTTGTGGAAGTGACAGAAAGGGAATCTGTATGCATACGTGTTTCTGGAAATAAAATAAAAGTGTACAACTTGAATTTCTAGTGAAGAGTAAAGAAATATGTACCTCCAAGATGGCATGTTTGCTTCTGTCTTGTGGCTTGTGTTACTGCTGTAGTCAAGCTCAGAGGATCAATTGTAAGTAAGACTGTAAATGGTTTTAAATATTATGGCCACTTTATGATATGGAGAACCTGTTTCCTACTTCAGTTGTCCTATGGTATAAAACAGCCTCTTGGTTGAAGATAGAAAAAAATTTCCTTCCTGTCTTGAGGGTTGCTAAAACAAATCCAAGTACCATGAATGTATACAATATGCTATACAATTTAATGAAGGCTGCACAATGGCTCTTTAGTGGTGAACAGATTGTGTGCTTGTATTTATCTTTAAGATGTACTAAATTTAAATGGAAGAAGTTATGTATTGTTAGAGAAAAGAATGGACATAACCTTAATTTGGAGAAGTTGTCTCCTTTGGAGTTCTATATCAGAATGCTTTTGCCTTGTACAAATCTAACATATCACTAACAGATCCTTAATGAACATTTTTAAGTCCAATAGTATTCCTGAAGTATAAGATAGAAAAGAGGAGAATAATCTGGGAACGGCTTTCAATGTCTTATTGCTTACATAGGAATCATTAAGATAAGGTAGTGGTCAAGAAAGTGGCTTATTGTGGTGGGTGAAATGGGGCAAAGCAGAGCTTGGTGGTGTCCTTCTGTAGGTCAAGCTAATTCTTAAGAATTTAATGAAAAGTTCATGTGCAACAATAAGCAACAGAGACAAGCTTTAGGCATCTTGGCAAGGCTGTAGTTCTCCCTTTCCCCATTTATTGTGGTTTATTATTTGGTATCCAGTGCTTTTCATGGTTAGAATGAGGTTTGCCTGACTTCTGTCCTTAACCTCATCTGTTTATGATGGGTCGAAGGTTGGTCTCTATAATCTTGGAGGCCTTTTCCACCTGAATTGATTCTGTATTGACAGATGGCCTCAAAGGAACTGGATTGTCACTGAGTGCCTTGTTCTGTGTGAGCAGTGAGTCTGTATTTTTGTGATGTTGAAGGATTCCCACAGGATGTTTTCTATAAAAAAAAGTGCTTTGTGACTGAGAAATTTATGTGCTTACTCGACATACCTGCAAGATTGACAGCGACTTACTGCAGCATGGAGAGAAGTCTTCTTGGTGGCTGTAGACCAGTGCTCCTCGATTAAAGTGAGAAAGAGGCATTTGCAACTCAGCAGTATTTCTATTTCATACTCTGCTTCATGTATAAGTGAAAACTGAGTTCCTTATAAGCAGCATAACATCGCCCTTCCTCACGTTCCTCTGGTACTATCTCTCAGCTTTGGCATGAGTTGCTAAGCTCCAGGTGAAGTGTGTTCTAGGCAGAGACCCACAGCAGCTTTCCAGGGTATTAATTCTAGGCAGATAGTAATAAAGGCTGAAATGTAGATGGTGCTCTGGATGTGACTGTATTCTTCTGTTGGTTCTCTCTGCCATGTGCTGTTCATATTACTGAAGAAAGTGCTTCTAAACCCCCTAGGCTCTGAGAAGGCTGCTTTGTTAGAAGTACCAGAAATTTAAGAACCTGTAAATATAATCCTGTTTTTCCTTTGATACACATAGTGATCATGCTCTGAGACAGTCATCAGCAGTGATTTCCTAATTTTGCACCACCAGGGGAACCAGAAAGTTTCAAAAGAAGTTACATGCTTTACATTCTATAAGATAATAAAGTCAATAATCCCGTATCAATCCGAATCATTGAAATCCAAACCTGAAAACTGTTGGTTACAAGTGAAGCAACAAGGCTCTAAATGAGCCCGTGTAAAAGAAGCAGAGCTCTTGGTGCAGTTGATCAGTGGAACTCGTTGTAGATGAGGAAACTGATCTTTGTTAAGTGAACTCTACTAATTACACAAGTTAATGTATTAAACTTACTTGTAGCAGGTAGTTTGACAGAAGTCTTATTAATGGGAACAATGGTTTATATCAGAGTTTTTCAGAGAGTAGATGTAATGGAACAGCCAGAATGACTTGGTTTAAACTGGATAATTGGATGTGGTCCTGCCATGGTATTCTAAGACCCCCACCTGCGAGCAAGCAAACCTTTTCATCCTAGAAAGTGCTATAGCATGCAGCTACAGCAGAGCAGAGAAGCTGAGGATTGAGCAATTTGTCTTCCTTGGCAGCTGAGGGCCAAGTTTTAAATACTTACTGCTGACTTTTGCTGTGTGTGTCGCTGTTAGTGTAATAGAGAACGCCTGTGATTCAAGGCCTGCTCACGATGTGTTTGTAAAGAAGCGGTGCCTGACTGTCAAGGCAGTGTAGTGTGGGTGAGTTATATTCATGCCTTCTTAGCTCATGTATTAGTAATATCCTGTTGTGAATGGCTCCTTCAGTGGCTTCCTAATTTACAATAGTTAGAATTTTCCTCTGCAGTTTCATAAATTTCCAAGAAAAGCAACTTAAGCAGAGGGATTTCTTTCTTGTGTGTGTTGTGAATTTATTGCTGTTTGTTCAGAAAATCTTGAAGAGGTCAGTATTTGAAAAATTGGAGTCGATGCTTCAGAATTAATACAAAATATTAAGGATGCTCCACTTCAGCGAAGTAAGCACCGATGCCTCACCTTTAGAATCCTGGAAATCATAGACTCATTTAGGTTGGAAAATACCTTTAAGATGTCCAGCTGTAAATGTTTGTGCCTTTATTAATATGCATTGACAGTTCTATTGGTAGCATTAGTAAAAAAGACTTCAGTCAAGTTGGTTTGAAACACCTGGAAAATACATGAATGGTTAACTGAAAGATTATGGGTCTTTTTGGGAGTTATGAAATGCAATACTGCTTTAAGGTGTCAATAAGTGCATAGAGGTTAGAAAATTATTATTTAAGGAAAAAGAAAATGGGTAATTTTAGGAAACCCTTAGTGAACGCTCTTCCATCATCCTCTTCCTCCATCCTCCTCATGAAGTGTTAGACTGTGAATGTGACTAATGACACCTCTCAAAACTGCATGCCCGTTCTTGTCTCCTAAGGCTTCTAAAAGGACTTTTAGAAGTGTGTGTGATCTTGCATATTCAAATCAATACCCAGGGCAGAAGCGAAGCCTGCTGACACAATGGTTCCAAAAGTCTGAATTGTGGTGTAGCTCCCTGTTGTGCAATGTGCCCAGGATGATCTGTTTAGGAGAGCAGGCACGTTTATGAAAGTGTGTAAGTTGCTAATAATGTTATATCACGTGTTACCAAAAATCCAAAAGTTACGTTATGGAGTGAGTCAAGAGCAGAAACAAGTGTCAAATACATAGAGCAAACTTTTCTTCAGGCTGCTTTGTTTCATTTCCTGAACAGTAAGGGTAAATAAGCATTGCACCCTTTTCAACTGCTTTTTGTTGAACATACTTTTCTTGGTATTTGAGTGTGCAGTCTCATAATTTTCTTCAATGAAAAAAGACTGTAAGAACTGCAAGATTGGAGAGAATGGTGGATGTTCTCTGTACTACTGTACAGTAGTTTCCTGTCTGAGGCTATCAGAATGCCATTTTTTCCAATGTATGACTGCATTTCAAATGTTTAAGCATTACGACCTCAGTTGTTTGAAAAAAGTTCTCTTCCCTTGGATATCTAAGTCACTTGTTCATGAATGAAAATTTAGAGTTAATGGGAGGATCAGAATGTGCAAGAGATTTTTGAAGTGGACTGCTTTCAGGTTCCCCCTAGTGTCCTGATATGGATGTTGTAATGCTAAAGTGAACTAGTTCGGTTTTCCTTTAACGGGAGAGCTTCCTTTTGGCACAGGTGTTCTGCCCCAGTGAGGAAAGGGCATCTTGCCCTTTCTTTGAGTTCCTGTCAATGCACAGGGACCTCAGACGGCATAAAAAGCTTTTAGTAGACAATTGGCCTGATGATAAATATTTTAAAATAGCCATTTATTTGTCTCACTGTGCTTGAATGATTTTGCTTTATATGCTTTAAAAAAACACCAAAACCCCACAAAACAATGCTTCCACTAGTGTTGATTTTGGTAATTAACAATGAAACTATTTCAAACTGAAAAGACAGGTTCTTTTGGAAACCTCAGTTCTTAAGTCTGTAAAGGTTGTTAAAATCAGATATGAAATTATTGCTTCTATTTAAATGAATTACATCTCAGACGGAAGCTCTGAAATTGATGTTAAGATAACCAAAAGCTCAGATGTTGTACTGCCCCAAATATCAAAGCGTATTCAAATATCAATAAAAAGCTGAATGTCTTATTGTCATTCAGATACCATCTCATTTGATTAAGGTTAGAATGCAGTAGAAACCAGTTTGGTTCTGTTTGTTTTGTACTGGGGAGACTTTTACAACTTGCTGTTGGTGATACTTTTCCAACCTGGTTTGCAGGCAGTTGATTTTCTTCTGCAGAGTCAGTCCCATGAAGAAACGTGAGAATAAATCCAAATGATTTGGTGAATAGGTTGATTTCTTTGTGTGTGCCCAGACTTAGGTGAAGTAACGCTGGGGAAAGGGATGGATATGCTTATGATATGCATATGATCTAGGCAAATGAAGCACTTTATCATTAGAAACATGGGCAGTTGCCTAGAGGACATGTATGTTCAAATTGTTCCTATTTACATGGTTTTTTACATGCTGCTTTTGGGAGTAGGTAAGAAAGTTTCAATAAAGCTGCTCATAACTGTTGTTTCTCATAGATCTCATATTTATTTTTTCAAATTCTCTTCTGTATCAGTTTGAGGTGGAACAGTCTTTTGGAATTATGGAATGATGAAAGCTGTGTTTGATTGCCAAAAGCTACCATGTAAAGATGTTCTTGCCTCCCAGAAAAGCCCAGTTGAACATTTAAAGTTGTATTAATGCATATGTAATGAAGGTATGTGATTGCAGAAATTTATTTGACATCATAACGCATCCCCAGGGCTGTAAACTGTATTGTTTGTATTTTACATGCCACAGTAAAAGGAAGTATTGGATTCTATGTAGATGGCTTCTCTACAAATTTGATAATATTGGAAAGAAATACTTATTCTGGAGACTTGGTTTCTAAATAATGAGAAATATAATGCAAGGGTTTTGGGCTTTCTCTTTTTTGCCTTATCTGATATGTTTAGAAATTTTATTTGGTTGCCAGATACAGTTGCCACTGACTAGAATAACTCTTGCATTTTTTTCAGCATGTAAAAATTCCCTTCTAGCTGTGAAATCCTGAATTAAAAATGTAAAGATAAAGTTCTGTAGCCACTGGTTGTAGCATATTTGTTTCATATTGCTGGAAGGTCTTTTGCTTAGTTCTCCAGTCTGGATGATGTATTTTATGTATTTGTCTTACTGTTTGCTTTACTGTGCATTTGACTTGGCATTTGATTTTTTTTATCTGTTAATGGTATCAATTATGTTTGTAAGGACATCTTATAGCTGTTTCAAGTTCAGGCAGAGAGTGCAGGAGGAGACTTTGTGTCTAGGGCAATGACTCGGAAATATTGATGCCAGCTTTAGAGTTCCTGGGGCTGGTCAGAATTGCCATGGTTGCATCACAAGGAGCATAGCTGGTGTAAGTTTACTCTGCATGTTCCAATTTGCCTTACAAGAAAATCATGGCAGTAGAATTTTTATGGGTAGACTTTATGCAAGGCTAGATAATTGTCTGTCTTCCAGAAGTCAATGTGAAAGCCAAAACCCTAAGTTCTTTGTTGTACATGTTCCAATTCTGCTTAAAATTATTGTCTCAAATAAATTGTCTTTCCTTGAATGTGTATTTGTGCTACTGGATGGTAGTGTATGAAAGGTGCATGAAAATGTGGTCTATGGCTTTATTAGAAAGATGGGTAACTTCTGTTGTTAATTTTAAAATAATGAAAAATGCCTTTTCAGAGAGCACCCTTTTCAGTAGTTCTTGGCTGGTTAGAACTCCCATGCAAACCACGGTAATACTCTGAAGTCAAGAATTTTAAGTGTTAAACAAATCTGATCTGCCTGCCATGTGTTGGATGCTGTCAGCTTTTCTTACTAAGTAGCCCCTCAAGTCATAAATTCACAACAGGAGTCCTACAGCAGTATTTTTTTCTCTTTACAAGAGAAATGTGTGTCTTTCTTAAAAGTACTGTGTTGTAGATTGTGTTTTACGTGGTTATTCACAAACCAAAAACTAATAAAATACTAAAACCAGCATCAGTAGTTGTTCTTGAGACAAAGAATGAAGTGGCTACAAAAGAGGTAGGCTTGGGTTTTTTTTGGCTAATTTTAGATTTCTATCTCGGTTTCCCTTTGCATTTCATCAGCTGAACTTTCCTGTAAAATAAGCACCATGTGCAGTGGCATGCATGAGTCAGTTGTGTCAGAATCAACACCTGACTTTTAAATGGACTTCTCCCAAAACCTGCTAGTCAGACACAGTGAAAGCATTGCCCTTAATACCTCAGGAAATCAGCTACTTGCTTTTTTTAAACAGCAACTAAAGGAGCTTGACTGTATAGCTTTACAAGATATTAGGCAAGACAAATAAGAAACAGAAGTGAATCCCCTTTTAAATGTCCCTTCAGTGGCCCTTCTGAAGGACCTTGGAATGACTCCTAGAAATTTCAAGTTCTGACAGTTTTTGTCTAGCAATCTCTTTATTTCAGGCTTTTCAGACTCTTAAGACTCTGTTGTGCTTTAGAACTGCAAGAGGAAAATGGAAGAAATTTTGGCAAGAAAGTGTGTGCCTTAAAATATGGATGCATGGTAAGGGTGAGCTGGACTAACTAGCTCCTGATCTCTGAAAGGGAAAATGTCATTCCCATTACATCCTGTCTCCTTTCCCATAAGCCGATTCAAATTCTGAAGCTGTCAAAAAACCCAGATGAAACCTTAAAAACCACCCTGCAAGCTGAAATAAGACTTGTCAGTTTTAGTTTTCTGAAATGAGTATTAACTGAGTTAGCTCTTTGTTCTGTAATCAGAATCATTGAATCAAAAAGTGGCCTGGGTTGGAAGGCACAGTCTTCTAGTTCCAGCACCCCTAGCATGGAAAGGGACACCTTCAGCTGGACCAGGTTCTCAGAGCTCCATCCAGCCTGCCCTGAAACCCTTTCAGGGATGGGGCAACCACAGCTTCTCCGGGCAAGCTGTTGCAGTGTCTCACCACCCTCACAGTAAAGAATTTCTGCCTGATACCCAGTGTGAGCCCGCTCTCTTTCCCTGTGAAGTACAAGAGCCTTTCCCCCAGCCTTTCCTCCAGGGAAAGGTGCTCCATCCCTCTAATTATCTAAAAGCTCTCCCCTGGACTCCCTCCAGCAGGGTCATGTCCTTCCCGTGCTGGGAGCCTCCGAGCTGGACTCGGCACTCCAGGTGGGGCCTCACTGGAGCGGAGTCCTGCAATCACCTTCCTAAAAGTACTGACTGCATTGGCCGGGAATCGAACCCGGGCCTCCCGCGTGGCAGGCGAGAATTCTACCACTGAACCACCAATGCTGGTGCTTCTTGTATTATTTTTTTCTGCTCAATTTACACATTGTCTTTATTAAAAAAATGAATAAAAGAAAAAACTTCTATTCCACAAGCACACAGGCACCACCAACTGCTTTGATTTTTCCCCTCTACACTTCTACTGAAGAACTTTGCTGTCACAATTCAGAGTTGCATGGGCAGTTTCCGCTTACCTATCACTTTATAGTAGCCTGAGTGCATATCAGTGACTGGGGCCAGTCCAGCCTCATTTTTCCTGTAATTGAACCTTTTCTATTCACTTATAAGTGTCCACAGTTTCCATATTGACAGTAGCACAGAATTTTTGGTTTCTTTTCAAGTGATAGTGTGTCATGCCTATTCTTCTGAAGTGACCAGTGATACTTGTCAAAGTTTATCCTGTGATGTTGCATACCACCAGCATTACCATGTCCCCGGGGATGTCTCCTGTGTGTGTGCCCATGTGGCTGTGGCTCATGTGCCCCCTGAGCTTTTGGGTGTCCCTTAGTCTGGAAGGTGTCTTGTTGGTGTGCTGAAGAGCAGGGAAAGAGCCTGGGGCTCGTGAGAGTGAGGAAAGGCAAAGGAGGCAGAGGTGGGAAAGCATCAGATCTAATGTGAGGCAAGGATGTTGCATTGTCAAAATATTCTGAGAAGAATGGGAGGTGATGTGACTGGTACCTTACTATTTCTCCAAGCTAAGATGTGAAACTACAGCAGTGGAAGTGTGGCTCCACTACAGTCCAAGAGTTGCCCCATGGTCCTGCTCTACCTCCTCTGGCCTCAGGAGTCTCCCCTGCCTGCACCTCCCCAGACCTGAGTGGCATCTGAGATGAAGTGACAAAACACTATCAGAGCAATTTTATTGCTGAATCCGGTTCCCTGATCTGGTGTGTTGCTGGTTTGCATTATGGCCAGCACTAGCACAAAACAGGAATTGCAGCTTTCTGGTACTGTCTGCCTGATTAATAGAATACGTGTGGATTGCTAAAACTTATTTTTTTGGTAGCTGTGAATTTATTGTGGTAGAGGCTTGCTAGTACGCTGGTGCCTGGTTGACGTTCAGCATGTAACAGTGGTAATAATCTGACTGGCATTCATGATACAAGGATTTCAAATACCTTAAAGTTCCTCAGCATAACTTTGGAGGTGTGACTTGTGGATTCTTATTTTGTTGGGTTTTATTTTGTATTGTTTGGGTTTTTTGTTTGTTTTTGTTTGGGTTTTTAAAATTATTTTATTAAAATAATTGCAGATGACAGCACCTGTATCCTGTATGTTACAGCACTTAGCTAAAAATTTATGATGAAATGCTGCCGTAGTTCAGATTGCCTGAGCAGATCATAAGCAGACTGTACTTCCATTCTGCTTGCCTTCTTATTAAAAAGAAATGTTTTTGAGCCAGCAGAGTGCTGATTCCTCCTCCTGTATCAGTTGCCTGCTACTGATATTGGAAACGTTGCCTTACCTTCCCACTGTAACTTACTGAGTTTTGGTTTGTAGGCAGTAATTTTTGTTCCCTGTAAGAGTAAATGTGTGTTGTCAGTAAGTTATTATACAGATACTTGATTTGACTGGGATGCAGTTACATGCATAGAAAATTTGAGACACAGGGACAGCTGAAGTTAAAGAATTAAGCCTTGAATTCATGTGGATTGGTGAGATTCAGAGTCTTTCACTTCTCTGTGGAACAACATACAGGTGAATAGTAATTCAAAAATTGCACCATTCATGGAGAGAATTCTTTTAGTTATTAGCTGCTGGTAGTTGGTGGTCTTGTCAAGGAGCTGTTCTGTTTGAGTGTAGTTTGGTTTGGTTGTATTTGAGCAATTTGTCCTAACTCAATAATTGGATGGTTTGACTTTAAAATTATTTTTTCTTTTTTCTTTTGTTATTTACCTCCTGAGGATCTGCTGTCAGGGAAAGGCCTTCTTGTGCAAGCACTTTAAATAATGTAAATAAAAACAAGATAAAATTATCTGTCTCTTATTATGCTGCTTCA
Source organism: Pomatostomus ruficeps (assembly GCA_013400735.1). Taxonomy (NCBI): domain Eukaryota; kingdom Metazoa; phylum Chordata; class Aves; order Passeriformes; family Timaliidae; genus Pomatostomus; species Pomatostomus ruficeps. Next base: position 189,112 of record VYZT01027195.1, read on the forward strand.
TATCTGGACTCATCAGCTGTTCACAACGGTGCCATCTATTCTAGGGAATTAATCTAGAGGATAAGTGTTTAATATTTGGACATTGACCTGTTGGAGTGAGTCCAGAGGAGGGCCACCAAGTTGATCAGAGGGATGGAGCACATCTCCTATGCAGAAAGGCTGAGAGACTTTGGATTATTCAGCCTGGAAGAAAGAAGGCTTTGGAGTGACCTAATTGTGTCCTTCCCGTACCTGAAAGGAGCCTACAGGGAAGATGGGACAAAACTATTTACGAGAGGATGTAGTGCAGGACAAGGGGGAATAGGTTCAAATGGAAAGAAAGGATGTTTAAATTAGATGTTAGGGAAAACTCTTTACTGTGAGAGTGGTGAGGCACCAGAACGGGTTGCCCAGAGAAGCTGGGGATGTCCCATTCCTGGAAGTGTTCAAAGCCAGGCTGGAGCTCCAAGCAACCTGGTCTAGTCAAAGGTGTTTCTGCCCACAGCAGGGAGGTTGGAACTTGATGATGTTCAAGGTCCCCTTCCAGCCCAAACCACTCCATAATTCAGAATATTTGTATGGCTTTTGTTAGGTGGCCTTAATAGTGTTGAAACAGCCCTGGTTTATAGTTCTTGTGAACTTGCACAGTGATCTAAGACTATTTTAGGATAAAGAAAAATTAGAGAATTAGAGTATCTCTCAAAAATGCTGCCAGAATGCCTGGAGATGAATTTAGCTAAAGGCAATATGTTGCAGTTGTAAAGTGAGCAGCTTTGAATTCCTCTGTGTCTCCCTACCATCCCTCTGCCCCTCCTCCTTCCTTTCCCCCCCACCCCCTGAAAAAATCCAAACCGAAGTTAAAAAACCCAGCATCTTGAAAACCCCGGCAAATAAAATCACCCGAGCCTCCCTGGCCTAGCTAAGTGACATTTGCATGCTGACCACATGCTCGTACATGCTGCTGTAAAATCTTGGTGGGGTTCTCTTGGAACATGGTGAATTTCATCCAGCTATACTGAGGGACAGTTTTGAGTCCAGAACAAGTCCTGGAAAACTTTACACACATCTTTCGTTTTTCTACTTCATCAGTGTATTCAGATCAGGATGTGGGGTGATTAATGAAGTAGCACACAGTACAGTAGAGAACATAGTAATCTTTCTGTTAATGAAGGGTTCAGGTTATAAATGTCAGTGGTATCTCTAGAGAGTAAGTACTCAGCTGTCCAAATGATGTGCCATTGTGTAATGTCAGGAGAGGACTGAAACTACAGATCTGATCTTCCTCATGTTTGCTCTCCGCATCCTGGTGGCTTCTGACAGCTGTCCTGCAATGTGCTGAGAAACCCAGGAGTCTGCTACTGGGGCAGTACACCAGAGAATATCTGTACAGAATACATCTATCTTTTTTCTTCCTCTTTCTTTTTTTGGAAACACCCAGTTCCTTGTGTACGTGCTGATGCAGACTGAGGCAAGCTGAAGCGTGCTGTGCAGATGTATGTCTTGGGAACTTGCTGCTATATAGAAAAATACTTGTAGGCAGTAAGGCTTTTGGGGTTTGTGGCTAGTTTTATTTCATTAAATGATGAGCCACTGTCTGCAGAGGTTTCTGTGTTCCCTTGCTAAGGCAGTAATGTTTCTTTAGAGGAATACCCTGTATTTAATTTCTTTGTAATAAGAAATGCCTAGGAAACTGTTCTTAATATGAGTTAGTAGGTTCCCATTTGATAAGAAACTGAACTAAACCATTTTTAGAGGTATTTGACATGTGAACTTTAGACTGTGTCGTACAACTTGCCCCTGCATCATCTTAATCCCCTAGCACCTTGTCTCCCTCCTGACTCCCCATGGCCTGGGCCACCCTCGCCCCCTCCAAAATAAAGCCTCATTTAGAAGTATTGTCATGCTATCTCATAACTGTGTCTTGGGTTTTTTTATTCCTTCCTAAAGAGAGATGCTTTGAGCTTGTTAGATGCTGCCCTTTCAATTGCATGAAGAAAGGTAGCAGTGGACTGGGTTGGCTTTTTAGGACTGCAATGTTAGAAATGATAGTCATACTATCATGAACTAATGTGAGTTGGAATGAACACATAAGGATAATCAGCTCCAACTCCCTGATCTAATTCACTCATATAAGGAAGAGTTGATTTTGGACTGTGTATGCAACTCTTAGCACCCACCTCCCTACCCCCCGAAACCAGGATTTTAAAGTATCAGTAGAAACCTCGTAGTTGATGCAGGAGTTTCCAGGGCTGTAGGTGTGGGTGTGCCAGTGTGGGCTCTGTGCAAGCACACAAGCACTCCATTCCTTGTGCTCATATCTGGCTCTGTGCGATGGCAGCTGGGCTGGAGCTCATGCGATAAATCCTGCTGGGAGCTCAGTCCTGCTTACCACAGCTACTTTAAATGTCCTGCCATTTCGGAGTGGCAGGGTAAGCACAGCCCGGCCTGCTAGACACTCTGCAGACCCTGCAGTAAGGCAGTTCACTGCCACTTCATGATGGACTGGGATCAGAATTTTATGCCACTCGGGAAAAGATGAAAAGTTTTTCAAAGACTTAAGAGCTCAGATGAAATATTTTTTTTTGTCTAGGTAAGAGGTACATACTCTTTTGGACTCATCTTCCAAAAATCTGCTTTTATAGACTGAGATAAGGTCAAATAAGTGGAACTTGAAGAGTTATAAAAGTGAAAACTAAGAAGGAAAGACTGAAGGAAAACGTGTATGTAACATAAACTTATGGGGTTTTTTTATTGTAAAAAAAAGCCCTCATACACTTCATAGAGATTTTTTTGCAGCATCAAACATGGTTAAAATATTGCTCCAGCACAAATAGTTCTGCTCTGAGTTCTCACAGTGTTGTCGCTGAACATGTTCAAGGATGTGTTAATTTTGAATATATTTGCCTACAGTTTGTTTTAGAATACTTCTGTAGTTAAACATGTTGAGACAATTTCAGGTTGAAGTTGCTGTGCTGTTCTCCATTTAATGGGAAGCTTTTTCCTGGTATTTACTCTAAGGGAAGAGCAGACGTTCATCCACAAAGTGTTTTGGTATGGGACTTAAAAGACAAAAACTTCCATCTATTTGAAAAAAAACCATGCTTATATTGCTTCTGAGTGGGTTTTTGTTGTTTGTTTTCTTCCAAGACTGAGTGACTGTTAACAAGGAATTGGTTGACTACAGACTATAAAGAAATTTCAATAAGCTGCTTCAGAGGTGTTTTCTTTTTTCTTTAAGTGTTCAAACTAAGCATTTTTTCCCAAAGTAAAAAAAAAAATTAAAAAATCACGTATGTGATTCCCACCCCTCTTATTCTATCCCTAAGGAACAGACAGCCTCTTTTCCCTTCACACACCCACTGCTGACCTAAACAAACATCTTTTTTACTTGTAGCAACTGAGTTACTGCTAGTATGGATTTATGCTAAGGAACAGTTCATTAAAGTGTGGGAGAGCCACCAGGACACAGCTCAGCGTAGCTGTTTCAGTATTCATTGAGCAGCTGAAGAGCTGCGTGAATCTGTGCTCTGCGTTAGGGAAAGAATAGCTGTGATTTAGGATGCACAGTTTAGAAGGGATCACTAAGAGTTAGGGTGTGTGATATTTTTGGTTAACTTTGTGCTCCCTGTATGAATCATTTAGTTTATAGCCATTTACGTGTGGCAGCAGAGAGGCCTTCAATAGCTTGGAAGTGAAAAGATGCGTACGTGTGTTAGAGTGAACTTCTATTTACAGAGTGGAAACAAACTACTTTTAAACTCTCTTGTCAGCACTATCTGAGAATACTTTTATTAGCCTATGGTTAGAGAATTTTCTGGACTGAGGCACTGAGAGGAACTGAATGTGGTCTTTGATTTCTCTACAGCTAGGTGATAAATACCATCTTCACAGTTGCACAATGCTTTTGCACGAAGTTCATGGACACTATGTTACTTGTTTTATTTTGTCCGAGTTGTTTCTTGGTTGGGGTGGCACCACTCCAGCTTCATTGCTGGAGTTCTCAACGAACAAAACGTGGGAATGAAAGAAGAAAAAGAAACAAGGAAGGCAATGACATGTCTTGAAGGTTAAGTTATAGATAACTCCTTAAAGAGACAGTTTTCCCAGGCGTTTTATGAGAGGACAAGGAGATTAGGGTATGTCGGTGATGAAGAGGGAAACAGTGAAATGAAGCTCTGAATTTGATCTGCTGGAGCAGAGGTTGCATTTTTCTAAGGTTGGCTTAATGAAGGAAAAAGTACAGCTACTCATGAAGCAGCCATCTTAATCTGGGAAGACACACGAGATTAATTGCAGCTAACATCAATGCTTTATTACCTTTTCAACAGGAGGGGAAAAAAAAGGATTTTTCTCTTTAGGAAGCCTTGGTTTATTTTGTTGAACAAGAATATATGGCTTATGTTAAAAAAACAACAAACCCACCTGCCTTGGATTGAGTTTTTGGTGAAAGGTTGATAATACAGCTATAAACACACTTAGCAGATGTTTGACTTCTGGGTTGTTCTGTTCTGAGACCTGAGGTACAAATGCGTTTTCGTTTTGTAGTGCTAATGAAGTCTTGGATCAGAGCAAAAATATTACCTTGGAGCTGTTCTTAGCAGCTGTTGATGCAGAAAAATGTAAGTGTGGAGCTGAGTTTCAGTTCCTTTTTTGGTATTCCCTGAGCTGGAATTGAAGGCATGCCTCTTGCCCATTCTGCTGCTGTGCGACCCTGCGGTAGCTGTAATCAGTGGCCTGGGAGATGAGCGGCTGGAGCGGGAGCGATTGGCTGGGGAGCAGTTTCCCGGAGTACATCTGTGTCAGACACAGCCAGCTAAAGCAGTCATGTATGCGCAGGCTCTGATCTCCTGGGAGGTTCAGTACAGGGTCTCGCACAAGGGCATTCTCTGCTCCTGCACATCAGCATGGAAGAAGCTCGTCAAGGGAAGAAAATGCAACCTGTATGTAAATAGCAGCTGTGTAACGTAGTAATGGCTCGAATGTGATTTGATGCAAGTGATATTTAGCAGCTGTGGCTCAGAATTGTGTGCTGCCTTAGACTCACTAGTTGTGGAGGAAATTTTTGAAAGATCTGGGATTGAAGTAACAGTTTAAGTGGAGATTTCTGTATTAGGGAAGATATTTGCTGTGTTGTTAGAATTGCTTACTCATAGTAACCACCTTAATTCAGAAAGAAAATGTGCTTTTACAATTGTGACAGTGTACTACCAGACTTTGAGAGTGGTTGAGTGTTTTGGGTTGGGTTATTTTGTCTTTTTTCTTTTGCATTATTTTGAGTCAGCCCTTCTTAATTTGAAGGTTATCAACTGTGGCTTTACCTGATTCTGTACAGTTAGAGCACGGATGTTTCTGACAGAGAATCTTGAAATAGCCAGCTAATCATTCTTTCTTGACAAAAAAAGGAAAGTGAACTTAATGAGCTGTGTGACTGAGGTAAAATGTTCATGGAGATAACATTTTCTTCGGACCTCAGTGGCACAGATACAAAACTCAGTTTGTGGGGATTTGTACAATGAAGCAGTGAATTTTAGTATTAGTGTTACAAGCTACTGCTTAGCAGTTGTATGGATTGTCATTACCTCTGCCATGTCACTGCAATGCAGCGAGTAACAGGGATTACTACTTTTAAGAGTTTTCTGGAAACTAAAATCTATGGGATGGAATTTTCGCAAGGTGTAAAACTCTAAAGATCCCTGAATTATTTTATGTGTGACAACTAAATTTTCTCTTCCCTTGTGTGAGCCTAAGAGTTTCATTTAGAAGTCTTAAAGTGCATCAGATTGCAGTGGCCTTTTGTTTGTCAGGGTCTCTGTAGTGCAGTGCTCGATATTTGGTTTTTATTGTGGTGCTGCTTTCAGCTCTGGGCACAGAATTCTATCTAGCATGCATATGCCTAGAAGACTAGGCAAAGATATGAGGTAACTAGTTGTAAATATTACAGTACTTCTGCTTTTTTTGCCTGTAATTTCAGGAATTCACATAATTACATTTAAGTGAATGAAGATGTGGATTTTTTTTGAATGAAATTTAGTACTGTGAGGCAGTGATTAAATGCAACTTTGTAAAACAGCTACTATAATATTAGATTTGGAATTTGATATCTTGTGTTGGATTGGTGACAGTATTTGCTAAGTTTATGCATGGTCGTGAATTTTCTGGCTTGTAGAACATTAAGGTTGAATTCAAATGGGCTTCTAATTTTAATCAAATACTCACCCACACCTTAGTCATACTCTGCTAGGAATCAAACCATTCCTTTTTCTTGTGCTTGTTCTAACTCAGTTTTTTTGATGAGTTGCTGTGGTGGGCCATAGCTGATAGCCATTCACAATTGTGACCAGTCTCTTGTTGGTATTACACTTCCTTTTCTTTCTGAAAAGGACTTTTTCTCCCAATTTAATTTTCTGTTCTGATTAACACAAACATTTGGTTTGCTGTCCAAAGACATGTTTAATTTTTCTGGCATGGGACCTGGCTTCTCTTGCAGGTTGTGGTGCTCAGTGTGACCCTGGCTGGAGTAAGGCCTGCTAGAACTGAGATAAAACTACTTATAAACATTAGATTTCAAGGGTGCAAGAAGCAAAACATTAGCGTGTTTAGAACTGCTTTTTTCCTGAAAGGATTTGGGTTTTGTGGTGTTTAGGTAGCACACATACACATCTTTAGTGTCCTCCACATACAGTTTTGGAAAATAAAATGTACAATGCGACTTCTGGAGAGCCTGACTGAAGTCTCTTGATGTCTTTTGGACGTGCTTGTCCAAACAAGGTTTATGTAGCTGCTGTGTTTTTTGTAAGTCTTCTTGAAGCAGATTGGTTAGATGTATTTAGTAAGGTAAGCTGAGCAGTTAATTAGAGGATTAGTAGGCTAAAAAAACTTGTCTAAGTATTCCTAACGCCTTTCATTATAGTTATGGTCTTCCTGAAATAAATCCAAGTGTCAGACCTTCCTGCGAGGCTCTGAGTGTTGCTTTGATTAGGAGGGGCCTTCGTTTACCTGTGAGGATTGTTGTGTAAAATAGGAATTGTATAAGCACTGATAAAATTCACAGTAAAAGGGGGTGCGAGTGGTGACACCAAAGCCATTGAGCTGTACTGGAGTCTTGCCTGTAGTGCTTGAGCAATACCCTCTGTAAGACAGTAGGGGGGAAAAGCTCTGGAAAGCAGCTGTTCCTGTGCAAAGGAGACCATAGAAAATACAACTAAGGGGGAACCCATCAACATACTGTTGTATGTTTCCTATTTTAAACCTGGCAAGTGTTCTGTTTGTGAATTATTATTAATTGTGCTCTCATCTGTATATATTTAGAGGGGAAGGCCAGCTAAAAATTGTACGATGACAAAATGAGACAGGGCTCATTTATATTTGGTGCATTTTTCCTTGGCTGTTAGGTTGATGTGCTTGATTTAGAGCTGGTAGTGTTTCATCACTCTGGCAACTTCTGAAGATACAGTATTGCTGTGTGGAGACTGTGCCCAAAGAACTTCAAATACATCTATAGGATCACTTGTGCAGTTCAGCCAAAGTTGAATAGTTTAATAGACTGCCTAATACCTTCACTTACTGTTATTTAGAAAGAACTTCGATTTTTTTGTATCCTGGCTGTCCTTCAAGGAGGCGGCAACTAGAGATGCCTGCCCTCCTGCCCACTGTGGGCTCATCTTACCTCTGGTTTAAAAGGAGAATCAGTGTGAAAGAGAAGTAAAACAATATATTTAGCACTCACGAAGTGCGGCTGTTAGTTGTTCCTGCAGGTAACGCACATCAAGAAGTCCCTCCTATTTACTTGCCTTAACTAAGGCTGTTTGGTGCTGTGTATGGGTAGCAGTGGGAGAGCCATGGGGTGGACCTGATGGTTGCCTGAGGAAGAGTGATTGTCATTCAACTCTGCATACCTTATACAGAGATGGCTTTAACAAATACACCGTTTTTCTAGCTTCTTTTCTTGTCACTGCCAGGGTTGCTGTCCCTGCTAGACTTAATCTCCTAATTTTGTGGGTCTACAACACTGGTCTTGTCTGTTTTTTACTCCCTGAAGTATTAGTGCTTATTAACTTGCATCTCTGGGGGTTTGAATGGAGAGAGTGGGGGTTGTTGTGTGCATTCTGTAAATTGGAGGTATATTTTATTTCCTGACTACATGGAATATTTTATTTCCTGACTTATGTGTCCCTAGAACAGAAATGCAGGTTTCTGAAACAGACCACTTGGGAAATGTGGCTTTAAAAATGAATCAGGAATTACCCTGCTGGTTCTAAATTATCCTGAACAATGTATTTCAATGCCTATGTAGCAAAACAAATTAGGTTGTTTACCTATTTTTGAGAAAGGTCAGTTTAAAACTATTTCATAGATGTACACACACATACCTGGATACATTTGCAAAGTGAGGTTTTGTAGTTCTCTGATTATCTTTGAGATACATGGTCAAAATGAAGGTTTTAATTCCTTTTTGTAGCCAAACCTTAATTTTTGAGGCAGAGAAATATTGACAATCTTTTTTTAATTAATTTTTTGGTTTGTTTTTATCACTGGAGCCTTTCTTGATGGCTCTCAGATCTGTCTTCTGATCGCAGATCCAACAAAGGAGGGCTGATAATGAAACAGAAGTCCTGCTTTGGTTCTACTTCCTAAGTTTAGGTCAAGCCACCGTTGACACTGCTTCAGTTTGCACTGTGGGCCTCTCCTGTTGTGTCCTCCTGCAGACAGCACATGGATGGGTGGTTTGATCCAGCTGAACTGCTCCTATGTGCTTAGCGCTGGTGAAAGAAGGAAGAACAAAGTGTGAAAGGCAAAATGCCCTGAGTACAAGTTCTCCTACTCTTGATCTGAGTTGGTAAATCTACACTAGCATGGCTACAAAGGTTTGCCAGGTGGGTCTGTAAAAAGGGTGTGCTCCTGTTTTGAGAGGAATGATTTGTTGGTGCTACATTCCAGCCCAAGAGCTAAATCCTGACTGCCAGATCTCTTGTGCCTACAAAAGTAGAGATGTATCCTTGAGTTCTTGCAGGAAGGAGAGGGGAACTGTTTGCTTTCTCTTCAAACTAGGGAGATTGGGATATAAATGTAGTCACAAAGCAGTATATAGGATCACTGTGATGGTGTAGGCAGTTGTATTAGAATATTATGAAAATAAAAAGTGTTAAACTGTTGGCCAGGGACAGATGTATAAAGGAAGAAAGTTGATATGAGTACACTTCTCCCTACCCATCCTGAGTTGGGGTTAGTTTTTGTTGGTTCATTGGTTGATTTTTGTGGTGTTTGGTTTTTTTGTCCTTTATTTGCACTTACTTCTGTAAGTGCTGCAGTGAAGCTTCTTTGTAGCATGAAAGTGGTAATGTAATTTTTTTGTGGGGGGAAGGGTGATGTTTGTGGAGGTTTTTTTGTTTGTGCCCTCTCTTAAACCCTACTTACTTATTTCCACGACCACTAATACAGTCTCTTGTCGTGCTGCAAGTCACTCCCTGATTCTGCTGGGGAAGAACTTTGATCTGAGGGAATATAAATGGAGCACATGAAAATTGACTTAGCTAAGTAATGGTCTTAAATATTGAGCTCGGATTATTCTTAACACAGTTACTGTATTGCTCATAGATTTCAAAGGTTTACAGTTAGCTGTATCAGCCATTTATGGTCACTGTCTATCACCAGAATGATTTGATTGAACTGTATTTCAAGTACCTTAAAAATGTGCTTCTAGCAAGTTGTCTGTCTTGGAAGTGGTTATTCAGTAATGCACTTTGGCAGCGTGCCTGTCCGAAATCCGTCGTGTGTGTGACTGCACAAGGTTAAGTGAGTTGCATGGTGAGAAGTGCTTGCAGAGATGACAGTGGAAACTTGCCTTTGGATTTAATACTCCCTGCGTCATATTTGTGCTATTCCTCTGGACTGCAGCTAGCACATACTGCTGGAGGTTGTCATTTCTTCCAAACTCAAAATTCTTTCCTTAAAAATTCACGCAGTCTAGGATTGACACTCTTTTCAATACTGCTTTTAAAAAACATGTAGCATTAATATGGTAGATACAAAAATTGTACTGCACTAAATGATGACAAGTGTTTGAGAAGGTAAATAAGTGGTGTTAACGATTTCTGGTGCTTTTCCACAAAGGGGAATTACTCTTTTCTCACAGACTGAGAAAAGACATTTGAAAACCAGAAGTGGCAAGAGAACCCTACTGGGAGTCTGCTGGAGCCTGGAGTATTTGAAAGTCTTATCTGATCTATAGCAGTTGAAAAGGAATTTTCATTTTCATGCTGAGAGTTAGAAGGCTGAGAAGACAGGTTCTAGTGCGTGCAGGCACCTCTGGCTGAATATGAAGGTTTTACCGGAGGGTTATTTCTGCAGTATGTTTGTGAGTATCCAGAAATCTGGTGTTAGGAAAAGGTATACTTAGTGTACATTAATACAATGTACTAGGCTTTTTCTTTTTTTTTTTTCCCCCCCTTTGAAATACTCTGGATTTGTTCTGTTTTTATAAATTACCTTCTTCTTGTTAAAAAAAAAAGAAGCAAACCAAAGGTGAAGGCTTAATCTCTCCCTAGGGCACCTTGGTTGCTGCTTTTTTTTTTTTTTTTTTTCCTTCTCAATTGTTCTGTCTTTTGACTGAAAATGAAAGTTACATACATTTTAAGTTAGTCTTGACTTTTACTTTGGCTACATCAGCTGTATTTGGGCATCTGTGGGATTATTGTACGTAAAGTTTCACACGCAGTGAATGGTAAACTGCAGAAGAATACTTGCTTTAAGCTCCAGTCATTCCCTGCCTAAAAAAGGGAAGTTGACAAGTTCTCAGTGATCCCACTGTTCTTTGTTTATGTAAAAAGTTCAGAAAGTAGACAAGAGAACTAAAATGGCAACTGTAAAAGTTTTCCCTCCCTTCAGTTCCTTCAACTGACGTGATAGGTCATCTATAATTACTGGAAATCTGTGCCCTACAGACTTTATTTTTAACCAGGAAAAGGTTGTAGTTTGGAATTACTTTATAATGTAGTTGAATATTTTTGATTTTTTACTTGACCTGAGGCAAAACTATCTCATACTGGGATTTGCCCTTGGCATCACCAAACAGATATGTTAAAATGCTGCTTCGTGTTCTTCCGAACAAAGGCTGTAAATGATATGCTTCCTTCATGTATGATACTTGTGGTTGTTAATGGTTTATTCTTGGAAGAGTCTTTGCATATGTTGAGTACTTTGAGATAGTGATAGAATGGTTTGCAAGGGCATGCATGCCTTCCTGTAATCTAATCTTAAAAGACATGTTACTTTCGCATGATGTGGTTTTCGAAGGCTGCTTCTGCATGTATGAGTTTGGCAGAGAATCTCCTTTTCTAAAGCAAAAGGTGATAAAAATTAGTGGCATGTTATAGGGCACATAGGATATACAGTTTCAAAATGTTTTTGGGAGATAAAAATCTTTCCTGGTGTGTATGTTTTCCACAGTGTGTATGTAGCTCTCTACTGGTATGCAGTTGTTTGTATAATCTGGAGAAAAACTTTGTTGCTCCAAAACTGTGTTTGGCAAGATTCCAAGTGTCTACTGAGGATGGGTGTGTTTAACTATAGGATTTCTCAGCAGTCCGTGGCTGTAACCGTGAAGCTAATTGTGGAACAGGTTTTGGTGCAGTTTTCCTATTACTAGGATCTTTTGCCCCCACTCGCACATAATAAAACACTTAAGGTGGTAGTTTAGAGGATTTGTAATTCTTCCATCAGTTTCCATCTCCACTTGGAGTTTTATGGTAATCTGCAGCATTGCTGTGTATATCTATTTCTGTGAACTGGAGTGTGCTACAGGACGCTCGGTTTTGGTGTGTAGGAGACAGGAATATACTATTCCCCCCATACTCCCCTCCCATCCTATTACCATGACACAAAATTTCTGCCGCTTTTTACTAACTGGTCCTTGGAACGTTTTCACAGACTTGCCCAACAGACATCACCTCAATTTTTAAATTTTTTTTAATTGTAGCTCTGTGGAGTGTACAGGATTTTAATTTTTCTAACCTGCACACAAAATTGTACTGTCACTACAATGCAGCAGTAGTGACAAAGTTAGGTTATGGTGTAATGCCTTTCTTGAAAACCCTATTTTTAGCGACACAGCTCAGAATTCACCTATATTTAGTTTTCAGAGGTTTATTCTGCCATGTGTTTTTTTTCTCCTGTTTTTCACTTACTTACATAGTGCCAGCTGCTTTTGTTTTATTATGTGGTCTAGCTGCCTCTAACCTTTTTTTAAACCTCATCTGAATTTTTTTCCCAGCATGTGGTGCTTGTCATCTTCATATTCTTTAATCTTTTTTCTTGAATAGTTAAATCAAGATTTACATTTTTTGTGTATATGCACACAATACGCTATAAAAAAGATACTTTTTGTTAAGATCAAGGGGTTCTGTGTTCAAAAATAATTATTTTTGTGGGTGGGAGTTGATACAGTGTGTTTTAGCTTGTACCTGTTACACACAGGTATATTGTTTTTCATCCTTGCCACTTTCCTGTAAGGCGGCAAACTTGTTCTATATATAAAGCAATTGCATCATTCTAAGACCAAAGTTTAGGTGAATGTCAACACTGCTAGGGTTCACAGTCCCTGGAAGACTCCTGATTTAGGCTTCTGTTTTTCCCTCATGAAACCATTATCACAGATTGATGTAAATGCATCAGATCAATGTAAAAGCTGCTAGAAGCAGTGAGCAAACAGATAAACTTGTGGTGGATCAAGCTGTCATGTGGCCACAAGAGAAGTCACTTTGGTGAGCTGATCTAATGGAAAACAAATCAAGTTGTTTAAAAAAAAGGTAAAAAAAAAGTGTAAAAAAAACCCCAAAAACCATTGCTTAAGTGCTGTTTATCGGATTTCGTGATGGTTAGGTCTGACTTAAGGAAAAAAGTGTGTGCCTAAAGGAGCAGAAAGGACAGTAATCTTCAGCAGCAAGCCTTGCCCTTACACTTGGATGTAAAACGTTACCCTCGGGCAGTTGTTCTTTTGGAGAACCAGCTCTGTCAGGAGGCTGTAATTTGTGCGCTGTGAAAAGTGGACTTTATTCTAAGGAATGCAAACATGTGAAGAAAGGCAACTTGAATGTTGTTTTGATGTCAAGTCTGAGATGGGCTTGAGATTCCTTCAACTCAGTTACTTCATTTTTATCAAGACTGAGCAAAAGGCGGTTTTAAGGTCTACTTTAGTGATGTGCTGAATATGATTAGAGGACATGTTCAGAGATAAGCCTGTATCTCTTTCAAATACTGTGTGTTATGAGTGCTGTGGTTTCAGTAGTGGTGGAAGCTGAACAGGTCTGCTTGAAACTGCTGCTTTTTAACTTTGTGGATTAAAAAAAAGTGAATTAGGTTAACAAGCTGGCTGTTGAAACCTGAATGAAGCAGTTATTTTGATATTGTTGGAGGAGGAACCCCCAATTTGGGTAACCTCACCATTTTGCTACCCCTTTGTTCAAAAAAAGCTTCTTATTTGTGCTGGAAAATCTCACACAGGACTTGTCCCCTAAGGAGAAGAGCCTGAGATCTCTCAATGTTAACTTCTATATATTTTTATAAATTTACCAGTTATTTTACTGAAGTAGATTACCTGCTGTTGAATGAAAAACTAAAAGAGTACTGCGCTTCTGAAGTGTGTGTCCTTATTGTTGATATGATGAAATCAAGAGCATTGCAGAAGGAAATTTTATGGTATTTAGTCTATTCATTGATTTATTCTCTTTTTCCTTCAACACAGGATAATGTTTTCTTGAAAAATTGGATGGGTAGGTTTTCAGTGACAACATGCTGTTTCAGAACAAATTTAGGAAAAACCAGTTCTCTTTCGTTTTAACTTAAACTTGTGTCTTGTTTCTTCAGGGTCATGATGAAGAAGCTGTTGTGGATATGGGCAAAATCAGCTCTACTATCAACACAAATTTTGAGAAAGAAGAACTAGAGAGTAAGTTTGTGGTGGTTTTCTGTTTGCTTAACATGCATTTTTTGACTAGGGATAAAAGATGAATTTTTGTTGCTAAAAGGAATAAAAATTTGATGGCTATCATGAAATTCTGGGAGTAAAACTGGTGAAAAGCAGAGGTGACCTGCCCTGTTGTTTGTCTATCTGTATGCTGGTAAATACCCACTGTTCTAATCTGTCACCGAAAAAAAGAATTGTTGAAGTTTTCCAAAGAAAGCTCGCTTCTTAGGCTTGAAAAAAGTTATTTCTGTTGGTAAGTAATTTTCCAGCATGAATGATGTCAAGTTCTGCAGAATTAAAGGTCAGGAAACAGGGGTCATGAGGGAGATGTTTGTTTTCTTTTCTGAAGTTAAGTATCCGTGTGATTGTGGTCATGCATTTCAAATACCGATGGTCTGAACAGACATGGAACTGTCCTGCTGGTTCCATCATAAACTGTACATTCCACAATCTGCTGTCAGTAAAGCATTATGGTAGTCTTCATTACTTGACTGGGGATCCCACTTTTAGCAATAAAAATACCAGTGATTTAGTTTCATATGGCAGAATGTGAAGTTAGATCTTTCCTCTAAGACATGACTTTTTTCTTTCTTGAAAACAAATTAGTTTGGCATGAGGATTCCTGGATGCTGTTTAATGAATGAGGACAAGACTAGGGAGATCCAGTGTTAAAATCTTTATTATCTGCCTTTCACATGGAATGCTCAGAAGCTTAATTAATATTTGCAGAATTCTAGAAGGCAGTAGATTCACTGAGTTGTGTTGATTCTTACTGCTTTGTCACACTGGAGAACCATAATGGCAGCAGTTTCTGGCTAAGGAAAGTTGATTCAGGTTGCTGTCACTCTTTTCTCATGCTGTGGTATAAGGAGACAGTTTAAAGCAATGGAAGTACTTTGCTGCTGTTGCAGTCATACTCTTGCTCTGTTCCCTCCGTTCTGTTTGTGTTTTCTGTCTCTTGCTAACACTTCCGTTTGCCTTGCCCAACCAGAAGCCTGGCTAAGTGTGTTAAGCCATTGCAAAGTGTAACAGTCTGACGAAGGAAGATGGTCAAGATCTCAGCTGCTGAGCACACAGAATGCCACAGAGATGCATGTGTGCCAGCGCTGAGCAGAGGAAGGAAGTGTGGATGTGAGGCTGAGGGGTGCAGCAGTGGAGGCTGTGACAATGTTGGTTTAGATGGGGTTCTGCTGTAGGGAAACCACTGCCTTGGCTGTTTCTGCAGTTAAATCTTCAGTGCAGATTTAAGCTGTCTCCTCCTTGATTCCTTTCTCTTGCTTTTCTCAGGAGATGACCCAGAAAAAGCATGTGTGTGTTTTACAGGGAGGCAGGGGTTAAGGGGAAGCAGGCATCCAGCTGGAGTAGCATTAAAGGCAGCAGCCGTAGCAGCTGTAATACCTCGACCACAAAGAATGACATGGGAATGTGCAGCCTGATCACTTCCCCAGTCTCTTTCAGAGCACATTCTTGTAGGAGTGCTTCAGCTTGTACAACACTGCAGTTAAACAAGATACGGGCTGGGAAGGCGGGGGTTCAGGCTGTTTGAGGCAGTTTAAGCACTTGGATGACTGCTATGGAAAATATCCCTGTCTTACCCATAGCCAAAGAGTAAGTTAGGGTGAAATGTAGATGAACCAACATAAACACTGTTGAAAGGAGGAGTTGGGATCTCACTGTCCTCACCTTGCTCTTAGCCGTGCAGCCTTATCTTTTCTTTTGTTCCCTCACTCTTTCTGGAGTGGCCCGGTGTTTAAGTGTTTCCCTGCAAGAGAGGGCTGGCTATACAGGGGTTAAAGAAATAACTAGTAAGAAGTATCTGACAAGAAAAACTTTTTCCAGTAGGATTATCACATACCTCAAGATGCATACAGCCGCACATTTTCACACATATGTAGGAATTATTCTTGGTGTTCACATATATTTTTTAGTATCTTGTATATTTGTAAGATTTTAGAGTTTTTTGGTAGAATGGGGCGAGGGAGGGGCCGCGTATCTTTTGACTTTTATCAAAATGAAAATGGTTCCAAAATAAGAATAAAAAGCTTTTCCTTTCCTATATGAAAGAGTAAAAGGTATGTAACTGTGATTGTTCAGCTCATATAGTTATCTTCTCAGAGATTCTTGAAATTCAGGGTATTTTAGAGGATAAGTTTATGTGAACTTACAGCTCGCTTTAAGAGTTAAATATTTATAAGCTATTATGATGAAAGTAGGTGTGTGGAATTTTTAGGTTTTGTTTTTAATTCTGGTATTAAAATCCTACACGGGGAGAAGTGGAATTGTTGGCTGCAAGCAATAAAACAATTCCAGCTAGTATTATTTTTCTTTACTGACATGAACATTTTCTTGTAGGCTTGGGAAGAGCTGTACTAAAGCATTAGGCATTGGAAGTGTTCTAAGACTTTGAACTATTTCAATTTAGTCTTTCAGTATGTGTTTCTGGTGACCTGGAAAGGAGTTCTAGGAGTTTTGAACCTTTACAGAAGTGTGCATCGATGTATTTTCAAGGAGAGGCAGCAAGCAGTGAGTTGAGTTGAGCTATGGAGTGAAGCACCTCACCTTTTAGAGCCCGCATGGACAGGTGACCACTCTAAAGCGTGTGCAAACTAATGTTGATAGGTGTGATATGGTAGAAGGCAGAATTTTGCTGCTAACGCTACAGGAAAGGTTTCTTAGTGTTGTCAGTATTGGATACTTGTGTTTTCTGGAAATTTTGTGATGAAATATTAATGGAAAGAGAAACAAACACTAAAGGGGAAGATCAATCTTGGCCTTGGAGCTTCTCAAGCTCCGCGTTCTATTTATGGTGGCTGGCAAAGTGTGGTACCTGTCTGGAGTGACAGTGTTTAGGTTAGCAAGGTTAGGCACAGGCTGCTTGTTTCGTAACGCCGTTCCCCTAAAAGAGGAATGGTTGGAGATGGTAAACTGCAATTGTGGGCAGACTGTGTGTGTACTAAATAAAGGCACTGCACTTCACTGACGCTGTAAGGCCTTATTTTGAATTAACAAATGTCAGTTTACAGAAGAGCTAGAAAGGGGAATAACAGCTTGAAATAACCTTTTTAAGAGCACCTAATGTTCTTAACTTGATGCCAGGCTCTCTGAGCCGCAATGAATGAGAGTAATAACAAAGTAAGCCAGGAGTTGGAAGTAAGGAAAGCATATTAATGGCAGAGGTGTTTCATGTGATCTTGTAAAAGGTATTTTCTGTTAAATGATGTTTAAGGAAAACTTTCTTAAGCTTGTGTTAAGATGTCTGGCTTGATACTACCAGGACGCATCTTCTAAAATATGTAGCTACTATTCAACCTTGGTTTGAGGATACATTTACTAGACACAGTTTAAGGGAACAGGGATGCATTCTGTTACTCTTAGCAGACACGGCAAAGATAAGGAGTTTACACATAACAGAGGTTTTGTTCCAGAAACAATCCTGAGGTCGGGCATGTGTGTCTTGGTAGATTAGTTTTCTGTGGCGTAAATCCAAGCACCAGCTTTCAAGAGTTAAGATGGTTTAATAGCTATCTACTCTCACGTTATCCTCTGGCAGGGGTAAGTAATGTTTACGTTTTAAGTGACCCTATTATCTCTTATATCTTGGTAAACTTGAATTTTTATTTAAGAAAAAAGCTGTGGTTTTCATTTAATCTTAGTTGACAAGGACAGGTAATCAAATAATCCTGTATTTTTTCCCCTCTGTAGGGGAATATTGTGTATCTAAGTAGAAAAGTTGCTCTACAAGCGTTTTGCAATTTAAAGCTTTTTAAAAGTGTTTGACATAAACTGTGTCCAAATGGTTTTTTCCCAAACTTATTTTATTTGAGAGAACAGTATGTAATGTTTTTGTTCTGACTGCATCAGAAATTTTTAAAAAAACGCAGCCAACTGCTAATTATAATAGTTTTATCATCTGAAACATACATAAAACTATTATTAAAGTAATATAGCCATAAAACTGAAGTTTTACCAAAATAGCACGAACCAAAACATAAAACTTCCAGTGAACTTGATAGCCCTAGATCATTCAAATATAAAATTCTGGAGATGAGGCGGAAGAAGTAGGGGACTACTTGATTCTGCAACCTATTACTTCTTGATGATTTTTCATAACATTTACCTTTTTTAAATGCCTTAAAAATCAGTTGTTCTAAAAATTGACAAAACCTGTGCCTTGTTGGATATTAGAATTATTTCTGAGTGGATGATTTCTCTATTTGCAGTTCACTGAAAGCTAGCATTTCATAGAAGTTTAAGCTTTTAAAGTGTGAGATTTACCTTTCTTTATTTACAAAATAAGAAATAAAAAACCGAGAAAGTTTGAGTTTTTCTCAGAAAGGGGTAACCCTTCTATGAAGCAAGATTCTTTCTGTAATGTTTTTCATATGTTAAAATATTAATAGATGCATTTGGCAAACCCATCTATTTAAGCACTTGTACAAGGGAAGGGTGTGATCAAATTTGTAAGGACAATGTATTTGTCACCCACTGATGAAGTCAGAAAATTTTCTTTGCAAAAGTTTCTTATGAAATCCTTTACAAGAAGAGTGTTGTGAATGTGGAAGCCTTGTGTCTTTACCGGGGAGTGGGAACTGATGATCTTTATCATCCCTTCCAAGCCAAACCTTTCTGTGGTTTTATGTTGTGTTTAGTGGACAAAGGGCTACTCTTGAAACTTAATGGGACTTCCGCTTGAATTGCTTGTTTTCAGGTCTTCTCTCCTCCAACAGAAAACACCCTCTGGAATGATCTTGTGTGTGTATCCTTTTTCCTGAGCCCTGCTGCAGACAGGCTGGAGCAAGGAGCTGCAGCTCAGATAAAGCGTGGGGCCCTGCTCTGCTCTGGCCTGGCTGTGCCGTGCAGGCACAGCTCGTCCCCCCTCCCATGGGTACCAAGGGCTGGCTCCTTTCCCAGGCGAGGAAGATTGGTGCTGGCACTGAGCCACAGGTGGAAGCCTGTGCCAGAATCCCTGTGTGGCACTGCCACCCGGCACTAAGCTTTCCTATTGCTGTTCCTATTGCATGTCTAATGTAATTACTGGTAATGCCTTCTTGAATATCACTGATTGTGTCAAATAGAAATATTCAGTGCATTTTTCTCTGTGACTGCCCCAACAAACTCATTTGGTTTTAAGTCAGAAAAAAAGCACTTGTGTGTGTAATGAGAAATGTGGCATTTGCTGCTTCTGTCGGTGTAATACGGCAATTTTTGTCATGTAGTGAGGAAACACCCTGCCTGAACGGCTTTACCCTGTGCTGTGCTTACTGTGGTTTGGATTATCCTTCTCAGTTTTATCAGTTCAAGTACAAAGAGTGTATCCTCAGATAGACTTAATTGCTAGGAGCAGCAGGAGATTTCAGAGTTCAGCCCAGGAGGTGTAATGGATTCTAAAATACACTGTACTGTGGAGAAGCTTTAGGTTCCAGTTATGGCATGTAGCTATCCCATGAAAGAATTTTCTTTACTTCTTTCTACAGGTTCAGCTAGAAAATTTTATCTCTAATGTTTAATTCTGAGAGCAAGAGATAGCTTTTGTCAAATAGTTCCTTTAACAAGAAGAATCCTTGGTAATTAAAGGACTTCTTAGTAGTCAATTCATGCATGGAAGACCAAGATTATATTAAAATATTTTATATTCACTTTTGATACATTGATTCCTTAGAAAATAATTTGACTCTTTCTTGGGAACATGCATGAGAAGTTTATAAAATAAGTGAAAAATGCTGTTTGTTTTGAATAACTTAGTTTCTTTCTTATGCCAGGAACTTCACTATCATTACTAATTTGTGCATTTAATTGCATCCTTCAGAAATAGGGCATTATTTTTAATTAGAAAATTAGAAAGTTAACATAGCAGAGGTATTTTTAGTGAATTAGTGACTTGAGTGATTTTTCATTATAGTAAACAAGGCTGTGTGTGAGGGTGTGTAGGAGGCTGTGTGTGGGGATGTGTGGAGATATTGTTCTTGTTCCTTAAGTTTTACCAGAACTGAGAGTATTTGGAGGGGTCCTATGGGCTGTGAAGTTTTTCAGGGCAAGGAAAGGCACTTGTGTTCTCACTCTTACTTCTTCCATCCACCTACTTTTTCCCATTTGTGGGCTTCTACCTTCAGAGCAGTCCTGTGACAGAAAAGGTCACAAGAAGTTGTGCTCGTAGATTGCGTTGAGCTTATTTTTGTGCACACAAGTACTCTGTGATGTAAGGGAAATTAATACCAAGGAATGAGATGCTGTGTTCCAGATCTTTCCTACTAGGGTAATGCATTTGGAGATGTGAGTTAAGACATCAAACAGCTGGATTTCTTCCCCATTTTATGATCTTAAGGAACAGATTAGGATCTTTTCTGCAGATACTCCAGTTTTTCCATAGTGGAATGCTCCATGCTAGGACAAGATAGATTATGACACTATTTAATTAAAGAAAGGTTTCTGTATAAAATCAACTATCCACCTTCAGATTATTATTTGAAGGTTTTCAGAAAAAATAGTAATTCTTGTCACAAAGTTCTGGTCTTCAGCAGACCTGAGATCTTTTTGAGAAGATGGAGTCACACTGGTGCATAGTGAAAGGGTGAGGGGGACCACACATAAGATGCTGTATTATTGGAAGTGGTAGTTGGATATTAGGACTTTTTTTCGGGTAGTGTCTTGCTGTAGGTTGGTATAGTTTGCCCAGATAGGCTGTAGAGCATGCATCTGTAAAAATACTAAAAGGATGGCTGTCATCCTGACTCAAGTGATCAAAACCATGGCTTCAGCTTGGAAGTTGGCTGTACTTTGAGCAAGATTGGGCCAGGTAGCTCACCTCCAGATAGTCCTCACATCCATCGTTGATATATGATTGCTCTTAGTTCAAATTTCTGAGTAACAGGATGTGAGAATCCACACAGATAGAAGCTTGATTTTCTTTGCTTTTCATTTTTAAGGTAGAGAACCGTGTCCTTCTTTCTATGAGTTTAAAAGGCACCTAGCCAAAGAAAAGAGAAGGTTCTGTGTGGAATTGTATTTAAAGTCTTGTCAGGGCATTTTTGGATGCATATTTTTGATCTCAGATCAAAGACTTCAGAAGTCTTCTATTACCATTTTCATAGGAGCTCTGGGGAGAAATCAGGAAACTTGGAGCATTTTCTTTTCTGTAAATGTTATAGGACGTTACCTAAACTGACTTTTGGAGTGAGAGCAGCCATGTGATTGGAGGTCAACCACGTGATGGAGACACGTTGCAAGTTCCTAACATTTAAGTTTGTTTCATATCGATAAAGGCCTTAAGGAGTAAATACTCTCAGTGGATTTGAACAGCTAAGCTTGGATAAAGTCGCGGTGGATTAAAACAAGCAATTATGTCTTGAGCTTTGTATTACTAAATTTAGTATTGGGCAGTCTACTAATACTATTGATTATTGGTTTATAGTAATTCTGTAAGAAGCTTTGTTTGAAAGTGGTACTGTGCTGCAGACGTTTACCTGAATAAAGCTTTGAAGGTCGCAGAATGTACCTTTTTAACTTCTAAAAACAGTGTTCGAGTAAAAGGTTGTTTGCCTTTTAAAAATAACACCTGATGCTAGAAACTTAAATCCCAGCCTTTCTAGATTTAAATTTCCCTCTATTGCTTCCAGTGATGATATATTAATTTTATATTAATTGCCTTTCTTGCCGGTCTGTTTTTTTAATTTTGTTTAGGTTTGGTTTTTTGACCAGGCTGAAGGGTATCATAAGTTGTTTCATCCAATTCATTGGGGATGAAGGAAAGAAAATGGCCCTGGTTTTGTTTCATTTTACTTTTCCTTGTCAGTTGTATTTATACATAAATCTTTGTCTGTCCATCTGCAAACATTACTGCTCCTATCTGAATAATCAAACTGAAGGAAACACAGACCTACTCAGTGCAGCTGTCCTAATTTTAGAAGGCTTCTCAGTGCTTTGCTTTGTTAAGTTAGAATCAAAGTTAAGCTTGTAGCTTGTCGAATTTTTATTATCTAGTTTTGTTCCACCCTTGGAGTTGAATATGCCTGTAACGTGTTTGGGTAACCATGGCAGTATACTCAACAGCAGTAGTTTCGGATTTTCTAGGCAGTAGTTGAAATGTCTTTACTTATGACTGTTTGTGATACCAGAATGAAGGTTCTTTTTCTTAAGGCAGAGTCAGGTGCCCTCATAAGCTACTGTTTGCAATAGGTAAATTTTTCTTGGTTAGTCTATGGTACTGTCACCCCCAATGCTTGCTCTGAAAAAAAAATAAATTCAGAGGCTCTTTGTCAACATCAGGTTTTTTCTTGAAGTTATTCTGATAGGATTGCATTGGACTGTGATCCATTTTACGTAAAAAACGCTGAAAATCATCTTGCTCATGGACATTTTGTATTAGTCCCAAAATACCATTGCACTTGGGATCTACAGAAGTGGTTTGGGGAAGGTATTCTTGGTTTATGTTTGCCTGCAAGACCGTGTCTCCATCAGGAAGTAGTCACAGAGCAGTGACGTGTGGGCTGAAGGGTAAGATAACCCATGGCTAGACTGTTCCTTGTCCTTGTGAGACCCTTGTTTCTTTGGGTCACAAGAAGGTGCTTCCTTCAAATCTTCCTTTTGGAGTCGAACAGCAATATCAGGTGTTGTAGGCAGTGGGCTGACTGACTGGGTTCCTCACTTGGCAGTGCCTGCTTGGTGTGCTTGAGGCAGCTCTGAGGCACCTGGACACGATTCCGTGGTGCTGTGGTAGTAAAAGCCCTTTGCTGTGGACACAGGTTGTTTAAAAACACCTTCTGTTTGTTGCGTATTTCAGCTCAGTTTTCCAGAGCTTTTACCTGTATCTTTGCAACATATCTGCTCTCCTATAAAGTTTTCTAGTGGAAAAAAAAAATTCTGTCTCAGTGGAATTATGTAAAAGGAGATGGACTCCTCGTTTGCTTGTTCCACCTCTCCTCCATGCAGCAACATGGCCTTTGACTATGGAAATACACTATTACAAATGCCAATTTTGGCAATAGCAAGTTGTATTGGTTAAGATGGAGATCCTTGGAAAATCTGTGAGGGATTTGTGTCTCTAATTTGTGGAAACAGCAGGAGACCAAACTATGGAGGTCTGTATTTCTCAAGGAGTAAAATCCTGAACAGTTTCAGATTCCTGCAAGGTTGTTTGGGTTTTTTTTAGTGCAGTGATCAAAACACATGCTTAAAACAGTCTTACTAACAATATTAAAACAAACAATTATATAAAATGCTTTATTACTAGAAGTATGCCAGAGGTTCTCTTAGGAAGAAATTGTTCCTGCAAAAAATCCAACACTTTGACAAGGACTAGAACTATTCAAGTGTATATATAAACTGTAGTTTGATACTTGCTAATTGGATATATGAAGTAAAACAGGAAGCCTAACAGGCATAGTAACAGCGTTTGCAGTGAGTGGTGGCTCGCTCCGTTGCAGCTTCGAGTGGGGTGTGGTGAGTAATGCAGTTATTTTTGAACCTCTTAGTTGCCCTCTGCATAAGATTATTGTATCATGATGGCACCAACAACATGACCATGACAATGATGCCCCCGATCATATTGTACACCAAGTGCAGTGATTGATGTTTAGGTGTCACATTGGCATTAATTTCTCTGGGAACTGCATTGTGCACAGCAGTCATGGAGGGCAGAGGTCAGGCTGCCAGGCAGGGGCTGGGTATTGTTGTTGGAAGAAGCTCACAAAAGACAAGTCTCTCTCTATAAATAGGACTGATGAACGCCTGGAGAAATTAATCTCCTTTCCATTCTTACATGGAAACAAATAGCTTTTAATATGCTTAATTTCAGATTTGGTCATAGTGCCAGTCAGTTGACTCTAATTAAACTAGTGTTGGAAGTGTGTCAAGAATTGGGTCGTGTTATGTCAAAAGGAGTCTTTGACCAAATTAATTAAATGTTGAACTTACTTGTGTTAATAATGATTTTGGCTGGAATTTTGAGTCATGTAGCACTGTAAAAATACACAAAATTTCTATAAAGCAGTATCTTTTTGGGCTTAGGGATTCTTTTTTTGGGAAATAAGTTTGACATCTTACCACTTTTTGTTTCTTTAAAGCTCTATAACCATCAGGAATTTTCAAGATCTTTCATCTAGTGTATATGTGCATGTGTGTGTACAGTGACATCTCCTAGGGCTTGCCTGCAGAGTGTAAATTTGCTGACTTTGCATCTAAGAGCTGGAAAACCACTTCCTTTTCCTTTGGTTAATGTCGGTCTTCTGTAATAACTCTTCAACACTATGAAACAGAGTATTTAGTGTTACGGTTAATTTGCCTCTTCCTGAGATTGTTTGTTTAAGTAGGAATGGAAAAGGCTATTGTATATGCTGTCTCCATGGAAGGAGATAGGGTAGTAATATGTTCATAACAGTCAGTTGATTGATATCTTTTGCTAAGATGTTGATGCTGGTATTGTCTTAATGTGAAGGGTCAAAGGAAAAAGCAAGATGTGGAAAGTACATGTTTTAAAGAGCAGTTTGTATTAATTTGAGGATGTGCTCCTAAATATATTAAAAAGTTCTAGAATGGGAAAAAAACCCACCCTAAGGTCTCTGTACATTACTTGAAGTGTTGACATACATTTCAAAATAGAAGTTGTTTTTATGCTTCTGATACTACATTAATGGTGGAATTGAACATCAATTTTATCGTGATGTGTTATGTGCTGCTTGAGGAAATACTGGCAGCTCTTTCAAGGAGAAAAAGCTACTTGCAGACTCTAAATGAAGGGTAGTTTTTAATGAAGTTAGTAAGCTGGACCAGGAGATTATTTTACCATTCTTACAACTGTCCTGATATCAATCCCTCCAGAAAAAGAGGAGTATCATGTAATTTCTCTGCCTTGGCTTCGTGTCTATCAAGTGGCTTCTTTCAGTGTTACAGATCAAGCTGGTACTTCTGTATTATTCAGTTTCACAACTGAATTGTTAAACTGAATAAGAATATGACATAATTTATCAGAGAAATGAATCTAGCACTAGGTCCTTGACACCCTGGAAGGACAGAAAGGAAATGGTCATGTTAGTACACTAAAGATAGTTTTGTCAAGTGCTTTTGGACTTCTATTTCTTAAACCTCTTGTCCATAGATATTAAATTTGGGCAGTAGGTCATTTTTGTTTACTTGTCTTCTTTTAAACTTTTTTGGAAAGGCCACAGAGCTGTGTATATTGGAGTTCACGTCCCACTTGGAAAGCCGGGCCGTCGACGGCACAGACATCGTGGGCACAGGCACCACAGAAGAAAAAAAGAAAAAGAAACTGATCGAGAGGATGGCAGAGAATCTCCATCATACGGTAAGAGATTTGTTTTGCGTGTTCTTCGTGTCTTCTGAAAATAAACTTGTAGTAGCTACTCTGTGCTTGAATGTTGTTTGTTTTGGGCTATTTCTTTTATTCTCACTGTAATTAATGTCTTTCTGTGTACAATCAGACAAGGATTTTGTGGTTGTGTTTTATCTAAGTCAGAAGCTGTTGGACTTGGTCCAGCTGTCTGCATGAATGTTCAGCAGCCTGCACTGAATAGGTTAGACTAGAGCTTTGTAAAGCTCTCCTGTAGCATGAAAATCTGTGTTATTTAAATTAGACACCTTTTTTCAGATTGTGTAGTCGTGTATGCTTCTTCCTCTGATTTTTGAAAGTAAGCATGTAGCTGTGAAAAGCAGCATTTGCCATGGTAATTTGATCAATGGTTTTATTTTATTTAAATATTTACTTCTTGCTGTCTGCTAGTAAAGGAATTGTACTGCCTCCTAAGTTTTTGGTTTGCATCACAAACCGCCCCCCGACCCTGATCCTCAAGAGATGATGATTTTTCCATACCATTCTTTGAAATGAAATTATTTGGCAGTTTTTCTTCAAGACCCTAAGCCCACTTTTATTCCTAGACTGCCATGAATGAGCAAATTATGGTGCAATGTTCAAATTTACGTATGGACACCATGCTGTTCACTGTTACCTCTCTATGACCAGCAGCATGTTCTACATGGGGCCAGTACCTGAAACAAAGGAGTTTTCAAATGGAAATGCTTTGACAAATCTCCTTTTACCATTCTCCTATGGTTCTTGGTTTCAACCATCTTCAAGGCTTTCCCTCCCAAATACAAATTATTATAATTGATGTTATGTTTGTAGAGCCTTGCTGTGCAGTTTTTGAAGAAACAAGTGATATTAAGTTGACAGAAATTCATTTCTCTGTTCTGGTGGCTTCTGTATACTGGATGCACAGCGTTTGGCAGGATTCTGGGGTGTGCTGGTTTGGGATGGAAACAATCTGCTCTAGATCTTAACTGATAATGGATGTTGTGTGCATTCAAGAGCACATTTCAGAATCATGCTGCTGAATGATGATATATACCAGAACAACAATGCTAAAGAAAAATTCAGTTTGGAATGAACTTTGTTAGTAATTCAGATCTTAGGTTTAAATCTTAAAGAATTTTATGCTTCTACAGTATATGTATCATATACATGTTGATATCTAACAGCTGTGAGAGTGATGCTTCAGTGGACAAAGTAAAACTTTTAAAATCTGAGAATATAAAAAAAATTAGAATTGAGATTTACCAGGATTTTCTGTCTCTGACCTTGACATAACATTGCAATTAGTACATTATTGAAAACTTGTAATATGAAAATCCACTTGATTTGAAACAAAATCTTTGTATAAGTGTTAAAAGTATCTCTAAAATTATGTGGTTTTTATTGGTGGTTTTTTTAAAGTTCTGCTCATTAATTGAAATCCAGTACTTACTTGATCAATAAAGATAGTTTAATTTTCTAGCAAGTTATTATTGAGCCTGTTCTACTAGGCATCATACTATGAGAAGTTCTGGGCACTTGAGCTGCACAGTTTTCTACTTTCCTATGCTAATTTATACATAGTGCTCCAACCATGCAGTGAAAAAAAATTTTATCCTACATAAGTAGCAACAGACCACAGAAAAATCTGCTGCTTTGACAGTGGGTGCCTGGTTACTCACTGATGTCTTGAGCTATTGCTTGGGCAGCTGATCGGTAAGTAAGGCTGTTTGTTTCCATTGGCCTGTTTTGTTTTCACTTTTTCTCCTTTAGTGTCTTGTGTCATAATGGTATTAATTATTTTGTTCTCAAAATGAAAACAAGGTTTCTAGTGTTTTGATATATTAATTTTTCCTTTTCTTAAACCAAATTTGCTGTTGATCATTTTCATATTAGTAATCTATAGAAGAGCCAAAAGTAGTTGATTAATTTTTATAAGCATGAATTTCCAGACGTTTTGTTTTCAGAACCAGTGCAAAATTTTCAGAGAGCCTTCTTTTTAAGAAGGCTCTCTGAAAAGAAACATATACATTTTTAAAGAAATGTATATGTTTCTTTTGTTCCTCTTCCCTTTTAAAGAGGATGTTGGCCTGCATATTTTTAGCTGAGGGCAGGAGATTTTACTTTTATGTGGTGTTTCTTGTGTAATGGAAGTATGAATTTTTCTAATTGTTCAGTTTCTTCTTTTCTTCAAGACACACCATCCCAACGAGTGCAGTTTATCTTGGGTACTGAAGATGATGATGAACACATTCCTCATGATCTGTTCACTGAAATGGATGAACTTTGCTTCAGGGATGGAGAAGAATATGAATGGAGAGAAACTGCTAGGTATGTTTGGAGTAGATTGTTTCAAGGTGTGTTCTATGGTAATTTCATTTCAAGGAACTGCAAGCCAGGTTTGGGTTAGAATCTTCGCTACCTGTAGGAGTTGTGTACTCAATTCATGCTCAGCAACCCAAAACTTTAGTTCTTTTTGTCCACCTCTGAAAGAATCAATATGGTTTCTCGAGAGATCCTCAGTCTTTCTGGTGGTGTGTTCACTTTCCTAAAATTGACCATACCAAACATTGTGAAAGGTAGGAATATGCTGAAGTACAAATCCGGGTGTTTGTCCGTGGAGTGTGATATTTGCAATCTCACAAATCCCTTTGGTCTATTATTGTCAATGTATTAGTATAATTTTTTTTCCAAACATAAAGAAAATTGGGTATTATGTTTTTCTCAGCTAGTATCTGATTAGTTTTTGGCAAATTGCATGTCTGAACATTACAGGATGCCATGATCGTTTTTAACCCTTGCTGGTTTAGTTGCTTTCTTCTGCATATGCATTGTGATGAATTCTTCTGCATTCAGTACTTCCAGCTACCTTGTTGCGTGTTAGGTTTTGTAGAAGTTCAGTTGGCATAATGCATGGGAGTTGGAATCAAGATCAGTTTGTAGTTTCACTTGTTAATATTGCCGAGTTCTTGAATGTCTGACTTAGCACCCTTAGGAGACTTGAACATGCTATATGGTATGTTTCAGACAGCTTTCTAATCCTAGAATATAAATGAAATCAAGATGCAAATCAGATAACAAGGCAGACTGCCATATTCTTCACAAGAACATGTGAATAGACAAGTATTGGTCAAGCCCAAAGAGACAAAATGGGTAAAAAGTAAAATAGTTGAGTGTGGTTATTAAGGCCTAATAAAAATGTCAATCAGTTGGGCTGTCTGAGGAAATGAAAGCTGGTATGTATGATTTCATGGGATTTCCTGTTCTGTGTCATGCCAAAGCCACATGGAGAAGAGTGGGATTGCTGGCCAAGTTTTCCTTCCAGGAGGAATATCAATATGTGTGTGTGAATGCCTTTCAGGTGGCTGAAGTTCGAAGAGGATGTTGAAGATGGTGGTGACCGGTGGAGCAAGCCTTACGTAGCAACCTTGTCTCTGCACAGTCTGTTTGAGCTGCGGAGCTGCATTCTTAACGGGACGGTCATGTTGGACATGAGAGCAAACACACTTGATGAGATAGCAGGTTGCAGAAAAAATTTTTAAAAATACTTTATTCCTAAATTTTACTCTGTAAGTTGAGGTGTTTGGGGTGATGTCTTAATGTTCTTGAAAATACGTGTTGAAGAAACAGGTATGTGCATGCTTGCTGCACTTGTCTTGGTCTGGTCGTGCGGAGCTGGTCCTACAAACTTCACTCACAGAAAGCTACACTGGATAAGTAGGAGCTCCTTAGTATTTATTTAGGATGAGGCCCAGAACTTGCCTTTATGTTCTAATCCCTTAATGTGTTCTCTGTCTTTGTTTCTACAGATGAATTTTAAATATCTTCCTGAACATTTTAGGAGTTATTTGTGCACTTTAGTACCATAATTATTAATCATATTTTGGCTGATGTTTACTCGATGCCATTAGTGCAGTTGGTTGTTGCACATCTGGTATTTTTTTCACCTTTATAAGAGGTGAGCAGAAATAAATTTTGAACATGTTTGACCTACTGTGTTGAGTGTCCTCACTAATCACACGGTCATTTTGGATACTATACAGGCAGCCTTGAAGACTTTGATATATACATATATAATATATACACACATGCACATATATATATATACATTATATGTGTCTGCTTGCTCTACATGCCTTTGAATTAGTTCTACCTAATTTTCCTGGTATCTCTTGCTAAAGGTACCACACAGTGGAATGCCTTCTCAGGAATCATATTAGACTTAGGGTTGACCAACATATGTGTGAAGGACAAGGTGTTTTTGCCTTAAAAACTGTGGCAGTACTTGAAATGTTTTCTTGTTTTGAAATCCTTGAAATTCACTCAGGAAATTGGTATTCCCTTCCTATTTTTCTGACTTACTGAGCAAGAGTGTTCAATAAATTGTTTGTAAACATAATGTTTTGGTTTATAATTTTATTTTTTGCAATTAAATTTAGCAATAATCTTGGTACCTAAGGAAAGTAGTTGCTTAAGTCCGTGTAACCAGCCCTCTTAGTAGTGGGTGTTTTAGTTTGTTTCAAGTTAATTTTAGGTGCCATTGTGAAGCATGTGGGTTAGCAGAGCTTGGTATACAAATGTGTTGTTTTGTTTCCCCGTGCCAGGAATACCTAGCAGGTAATATTTTCTCTTATAACAGGAGAGAGAGGGTGGCAGTTTTCCTTTTGAGAACCCGTAACAAGAGGCTGATCAGTGATCTTCTCAGAAAGAAGCTGCACTCTACTGACAGGCACTTTGCTGCATGTTGTTCTGTTAGTAAGGACGGAGACTTATCCTGAGCCCTAACATTTTTCATTGTGAAAAGTTCTATGCAATTTCAGTTTAACAATGCAGTTAAGTCTCGATACATTAGTTAAAACTGGCAAAATATATTTAAAAATTTGTCACGTAGGTGTGTGTTGCTTTGTGCAGGTTGGGGTCTTCTATGAATTTATTTTATTTCTTAATTTTAATCTTAAAACCACAGTAGATATTTTCCCTGATATGTAGGCTTTCTTTCCTGGTGTGAGCATACTGCTGAGATACCCGTTTGAAGCTTGATGTTGTTTGACAGATGAGTAGTTACTTTTAGATGATATACCTAGATTTTGTTTTACACTTCCTCTTCTAAAGCATGTGAATCACATGAAGTTTGGTAGAGAGCCTCAGGATCTTTGGGCATCTGAAGATGACAGGAGTTGTGTAATTCGTCTCATTCTGTAGCAACTTTCACTTTTATATAGTTTTATATACTTTTAAAGGTAGGGAACACCAGGTTAATGCTGTCATAAGTCTGTTCTCCATTGCGTTTGTCTTTGTGTACTCACTCCTAGTGTAGGTTTGTTGAATACAAGAAATACTTCTTTTGAATGTGAATTTCCATTGACAGTTGAAGTAAATGACTATAAATTATAAGATTATAAGTAATTTATTTCTTGAAATGATGCTACTAATAAATACTCTCTCTTGGATCCGCATGTTGTGTTTTCCTTACTCTCACAACTGCCTGTTTAGTGAAGTTTTTGAAAATTTCCTGTGGGTTCTTGAAGATGATTTTGCTAAAGAAAAGACTTCTTTGAAATAGATATAATTTCCTTTTATCATTTGATGCAACCACAGTGCTTGAGTGTGGTGAGAGATTTAATAGCTACCTGTATAATTTTCTTCTTTGTTCTTTTGTTTTTATTATGTAGATATGGTTTTGGACAGCATGATTGCCTCTGGCCAGCTGGATGAATCCATAAGAGAGAATGTGAGAGAGGCTCTTCTAAAGAGGCACCATCATCAGAATGAGAAAAAATTCAGCAGTCGGATCCCTCTGGTTCGGTCTTTCGCAGATATAGGCAAGAAACATTCTGACCCTCACTTGCTTGAACGAAATGGTGAGATAAGTTGTAGCATCCAGTTCATACTAACCTGGTAAATGATGTTCTCACTGGCAGAGGAAGGAAAGGTCAGCTGGTAATAACAGATAAGTGTTTCCTTCTTGATTAGCACAGAACTAACAGTAAGAGTGTGTGTGATGTGTGGCTGTGGGTGATATTTTTAAATTTACTCAAATATTCTTCTCCTGCCTGAGTACCTTAGCATGCATTATTATTTTGAAGTATAGTAATAGACCTACATTGGTCCTAATGTTTTCTTAGTAAATGCTTAAATAGAATGTGCAATGTTTGAGGAATTTCAGCATTGTGGTATAACTTTTTACGTGTGTCAGATGGATCCTACTTGCTTATACAGTCTTTGCACAAGAGATTTAGTGATTATGTCATGAATTTAGTGATGCTGACAATTATTGTGTTTTAACCTGGTGTTGTTGTGTTCCTTTGACAAGAAGTTCTCTATACCAACGGTGAAGATGGTGCTGTTAGCTAGGACACTGTTTATTTTTATCTTGTGTAGAGAAGGGTTGGCTGGAAACAAAAATCCCGAACCTGAGAAAGGTATTAGCAATGTTCTTAGAAGCTGCACCATATCTTTTTGAAACCAGTTCCTGAAAATCTCCTCTGGACAGTCCCAAATCCCAAATAGCAGTATGTACTACGAGCAGCTGACTTGTGTTTTTATGGGGCCTCTATTTTTGTCTCTGTTCGTGGTTCTCTTTGGCTTTGCATTAAGTAAGATGCATAGAATTTCAAATGAAATTTTTTAGTCTAGTGAAAACTTAATTCTGATTTCATAAATCAGTCCTTGAAGTGAACTTCCTTTTCTGTCTTGAAAGATGCCTCATTGCTCAGAATATGTTTCACTTAGTTAAGTGCTTGTTAGGAGCTACATGCACTGGAGTATTCTTTGGTGAATGCCTGAGCTTGTAGACAGTTTTTGTTAGCCAGCGAATATAAGATACATGATTAAATATTTCTGTAATAGTTTCAGAATTATTTTTTCAGGAATGAAAATGCAGCTAATTAATCTAAGAGCACAATGTCTTCTGTAACTCCTGACTTTCCATGTTTTGTTCAGTAAACATGCAAATTTCCCACACAGACTTGGTTTTGTCATCCTTGAACACCTGTATCCCCAGGTGTAACTCTGCAAATTTTGTATTTGAGATCTCTTTCTTGTCACTTACCTTTCATGTATCACTTCCACTTTTTTAGGGCATTTTATTCTTAAAACTCTTTCTACAAGAGCTTATGGGATATATGCTAAAATAAGAAACCCGTATAATATGATGAACTCCTTGTCAGCATATACTGATTTACTTTACTCTTTATAATCCTGTGGTAACCCTCTAATAAGCTGGTGAACCAAATGAGGATATATGCATATTAGTTTTTGGGCTCCCTGGGGGTGTGTGTGTGTGTTAGGACATCTCATGATTTATCACAGGTATACTGATGGAAGTCCAGTTATTACTGTAGTGATTAATGTAGGCAAAATCAACCAAGTCTGCTCTCTTGGTCCTGTTTTCTTTACTGCTCTGCGGTTTTGATGTTTTAATAGTTGAGTTTTGAGGCTTTTGTTCTCAAATCAGGTTTGTATCTGTAGGATCCACTCTTTCATTGTTTGGGAGGAGGGGAATGTGTGTGACCTTTACCTAGGCATGCTTTCTGCACCTCCTTCTTGTTAATTCTGGGGTTGTTCAACTTGCTGGTCTCTGTTGTGCTTGGTATAAATGTAAATGTGTCTAGTTTGCTGTTTCCTCGCTTGATGGCATGGTACATGAAACCGGCATGTTTTGGATTTCAGGGATTGTAGGAGGAGTCATCAGTAATGTTTTCAAGGAGACTGGTCATCCCAGGAAAAGTGTTTGTGGCAAATGGCAGAAATGGTATCACTAAACCTTTTAATGGAAGCACTAATATGAGTATAAACAGTGTCTCTTCCTGCCTAAGGAAGAACTGAAATCCATTACAAACTCCAGTCTGAGGGAACCATCACAAGACTATGTTCTCTTCATCTGAAATTAGTGGGACATGGAAACTAGAGCAAGAAAAGTAACGAGGTATTTTGGAGAAATGTTTGGTTTTAGACATATGGGGCTACTGGTAAGTCGTAGCAAGAGGATATGGAGAAGGGACTGTGTATCTCATTTTTGTGCCCTCTTCAAAAATGTCCATTAGACTACACTTGCCTGGGAAAATTCCCAGTAAAACATTACTTTATTGGAAGACAGTTGCATTTAACACATTAAGATATGTTTGGTCATGATCGTTTTTTAAAAATTGGTAATTCTTTGTATATAATGGATAGAGTTAACTGAAGTCATGTAATGTTTTGGTTACTAATGATTTTTTAGCTTATTTTTTGGATGGATTAACAGTGGCTGCTGTGGAATTTGGAATACGAAATTCTAGAAAAATTAAAGAGTCAGCTTCAAGAGAAAATTTTTTTTATTAACAAACCTTACTCTTACTTAAGATAATATCTTTTCCCTCAGATCTTTGGCATTCTAATTAGTACTCCTCAGTAATTTCTGACTTTTCTAATGTCTGAAATCAGATTTGCTCTTATCTTTAATCTTACTTGCATGAGTATGGCACTTTGGCCCATGAAGCTTGCAATTTACTATGTAAATTGTTAATGCATATTTGTATCTGTGTGGGTGTGTTCTGTTTTGTTTTAATTTCATATATCCCTTTTGTAAGCCTCACGGTGTTCCATTTGTTTTATCTCAGGGGAAGGCCTTTCAGCCTCCCGCCACTCTTTGCGAACAGGTCTCTCTGCCTCCAATCTTTCCCTGAGAGGAGACAGCCGCTTGTCAGTTCTTCTCAGTTACCTCCTTCCTTCTTCGAGAGCGGGGAGCCCGGCAGCCTCAAGGTGTACAACCCCCGTAACCACCCCTCAAAACACACCACCCTCCAGTCCTACCTGCAGCCTCCCGCCACGCACACGTGCCCAGCCAAGTCCACTGCAGGGCAAGGAATTGCTGGTGTCACCTGCCAGTGATGATATCCCTTCAGTAGTAATCCACCCACCTGAGGAGGACTTAGAAGTGCAGGAAAGCCAGGAAAAGAAGACAGAGGAAAATATTGGCAAAACACCAGGCAACTATTGAGATTTAAGCTGTCCATGTGTGATGCTCTCTGCATCTGGATCACTTGCATTGCAATGTTTTTGGCACATAACTTGGGCACAAAGAAATATGATAACTGTTACCTCTGCCTGCATGTTTATTTCTTCTCAGTTGTGACTGTCTTCTTGTTTGGCATTTTTAACTTTTTAGCTTTTAACTAAAGCCAGCAAAAAATTCTTTAATTAACATTCATTTGTGTAATTAAAAAAGGAATATGGTTTTTAAAATCTAATATATAAGCAAAATGTCAAAAATGGTGGCCTTTTCCTTTCACTCACCTACAGTCCATAGCAGTTTTTGCTTTGGTTTTTCAGTGGTTGAGTTAATGTTTTAAAACAGTGTTTGATATCCTGAGATAGGTACAGTTGAAAACATGCTAAAGTATTAGAGGTGAATATGAAAAGAGTTAGGAAGGATACAATTATCAGTGGCATTTACAGGTTAGTTGTATGATGAAGTCTTGAAGCAGTTTTATTTTTGTTTTTGTGCTTTGAAAAACCATTTCTGTTAAAAGCAGTAGTAGTTAAGTGATGAAATTGTCAGGTTCAGGTCACCTGCAGCTGTTTCTGGATAGTTCTCCCTTAGTGCACTGCTTCAGTATCAGACACTCCAGTAGTGCTTTGTTGTGTTTGGTATGCAAAATTGTAGGTCAGAGCTCAGCAATTTATTATTACATTATCTGCAAAGCTCTTCTTCTTTACATGTACAAAGGTATGTAGGTGTATAGATAAGTTGAAAGAAACCGTTAGAACTTTCCATCCTTTCTTGAAATGTTTTAGTAAACTTCATAGCTGTGCAGGCTGCATATGTAACGTTACACTTGCTTTACTTTTGTGAAATGATCACCTATTTAGAAACTTTACAATTCTTCTTGGCCGGTTGTGTTTTTAAGGAGAGATCATCTTTCTTTCTGGCCTTCAGGCTCTTCCTCCCCTTCCAAGAAATTTGTCTTACCAAAATCTAGCTTGTAGGTTTGCCTGCTGTAGGCCTATGTGTGTTGGGAGTGGGGGGGCTGATTTCACTCAGGTCTTCCATCAGCTGAGGCTTTCCTTGGTTTCTCCCTCAGTTGTTTAATAAATACAAGCACACTGTTACATATAGCAGTGAAAATACGCTGACAGAGTAGAGGCTGTGCTTGTCTGCCTTTTCACATTGGCAGCCAGGTCTCTGAAAAGGAAAGACCAAACTATGTCATAGTTTCTTAACTTCAGCTGAAGTACAGGGGCCTCATCATTACTTAAGTTCAGAAAAGTAAACAAAAATTTCTTTTTCTGACTTCCTTATGGGAAATGAAGAGAATTCACATGACGATAATTCTCTCACTGGTCATCTTCTAAAGGTGCCTAGAACTCAGAAGTAAAATAACAGCTGTAATTGTTTTTCCAGTTCTCATTTCTCGGACAGGAATGACAGCATGCCAGACACAAGATCTGTAGAATCCAGGAGAAAGCAAATAAATGAAGGTCAGGTACATGATGCTATTATTATCACTAGTAAAGCTTTCTACTAGAATCTCCAAGTCACGTTCAAATGGCTTTTGTTCTTCATGGGGATGTTTCTCATAAAGAAGAAATCGGAAAGGGATGATTTCCCAGTTAATCCATAAGTGGAAGTCTTTCCAGAGAATGATGAACACCAACAATGAAGATATTTTTGTTTTCTGGGGTTTTCTCCCCTTTTTTAATTCAAGAAATCATCTGACCACAGAAAGACACGTTTTTTTCCTTAAGAGAAGCTTTTGAAGACATTCTCAGACTATGACTTCAGGGCTGCAACTGCACCAATCTCTGTCTTGGGAGACAAGAGTCAAAAGAAAACCCTGACAAGGAAGTAATCTTCCTGGTATTAATTTAAAATAAAAAAAATCTTACTGGTCCATTCTGCTATAGGTTATGGTCTGTATCACCTCTCTAGTAATTCAGAATGTTGCTCTATGAATTTTCCACATCTATATGATTGAGTTGGGTTTGCCTCCTGTGAGCATTAGGAGCTGTGTTAATTTTCTAGTAGGTGGCTTTTTTCTGTTTAACATTCCTCTGTCGTTGGCCTTGTGTTATTGAGACTTTCAGTGTTCATAAATAGCTGGGAGGTTGCTAAACTTAATGTGAGTTACTGTAAAAGGAGGGAAAAGAGACACACCTTGGGTCTACCGCCTAATTTTAATCAGCCAGTCATCAGTTCATAGTAAGTCAACCATACAAAGGCTTCTCTTAATAATGTTTTTTAATTTTGTCATCAGTTGAAGAGCAGTGTTTGTTTTCCCATCTTTGAACTGTTGAATAATGAATTCCATAGGAAGGTCTGGGAAGTGAGCTGTGTCACAGCTAAAAATGAACTGTTAATTCACCAGCGTCACTGAGCTTTTGTCATCTCTGTGAACAGCAGCAAAGAAGCCTCTTTTAAGAGGTCTTTTGGTCCACTGTTAAATGTAGTTTAAAACTGAGCAAAATAACTTTTACAACAGTTTTCCTCTTGCAGTAATTGCTTACTGAAAATAATAATTGAGAAAGGTTTGCATATTTGCTCTCTAGTAGTAAGTTGAACATTTTTTTCACATTAGAGCTGCATTAGAATTTAGCTTTAAAAATTGATTTTAATTTCCTCAAATACAAATATGGTCAACTTCTTATTTAGAACATTTATATTACATAATTTTTGCCTTTCTAAAGACAATTATTTTGGAATAGTCGTGCTTAGGTGCTGAACTCATATCTTACTCATCTTTTTATGTGAAACAGATGTGAGACAAATGTGTATTCTTCTTGCTTTATTTTTTTCTGTTGATAACGTTGATTAGATTTTTGTGATCATTGTATTAAGTATAGTTGGGTAGAAAAAACACATGATCTTCAGTGAAGGTGTAGTTACAAATATTTTGTGAGATTTTATTCCAAATTACTCAAGACTCAACCTGCTGTTGTCTTTTGGAGGAGGCAAGTGGTGCATCTGCCTAACTCCCATCAGGAAGAGTACTGTGTTTGTAAGGATCCCCTCTGTAGCTTGCTACCAATGAGTTTTTCTGTCTTACAACCTCAGAAGCACTACTAGGCAGCTGTCCTTGAGTTTGCATCTACTGAGCTGGAGAACAGAGGCAAATACATTCTTTTATTAATGTGAGATTGGAATAGAAGTGTTTCACTATTAAAGAATATAATTTTTTTTGTTCAGAATTTCCCTACAAATATCACATTGATGGATATGCATAATGAAATGCAGTCTCATATGGAAATGTTTGCTCAGGTCTAAAATCCTGTGAGCGGTATTGGCGTGTGAGAGCAGGAGTCTGTCCAGCTGCAAGGCCAACAGAAAGGAAAACTATTCACACATGGTTTAGGATCAGACAAATGTTCCTGTGTCAGTGCCAAAACTTGTGAGCCTTAACTGTGACTGATTGGAGAAATTTTGAAGGCAAACCTTTTAGAAGAATCAGTATCACTTTAGTACTGAAATAATAAGTATTTCTGCTAATATGTAGAATCCTTATTCTCTGTCCTTCTCCTTGATTGTCTCTCCACTTTTTGTTCTAGTCTCTACTTGCTCTTGCTCACAGTGCATTTCCAAAAAGTGCAAAATGATGCATTATGGCTCATCTTTCATCACTTAAAAGCATTTTCAGTTACCTGTATTGCCACAGAGAAGGGGAAAAAGTGAAAAAAGTTTATATATCTAAACTTCTATATTATACTGCTCTTCTGCAGTAATTGTTTAATATTTATTTCTAGTTCTACAAACACATCAGTTCCTAAGCAGTTAAATACTTTGATCAGCTGATTTCCTAGTTGGTTGATGCTATGATTCATGTGCATCACACCTAAGTCTTGGAGCAGAATAGTAGAATGTGTTTTTTGCTGGAATTTTTTTTTGTTGTGTTTGCTCATTACTTGTGCATGTTAGGATTTTTGAAAGAAATGACAGCCTATTAACTTAATTTGATTTTTGCTTCGGGAAAAGCTACCCACACCACTTACACCCCTTATGAACTGTAAGAATGAAAATTAGTGGTAAAGGCTTAGACCTGCGTGCTTTTTGTTGATACGATGACTTTTTGAAAGAGTTTTTTGGAAGCAAATATGGGGATGAAATAAAGTGAATTCAGTTGTCATTTGAAATGCTAAAAAATGTCAAAATTGAGAAATTATAAACATGGGGGTATGCAAGAGTTATGTGGCAGTAGTTACGACAGAACGATAGCCCAAAAATAGCTAGAGAGGGCTTTATATCTTGGCTAGAGAGATACTTGACCTAAATACAAACTTTCTCCATGTAATACAATGTTTAGGCTTCAGTCTTTATCTAGATGTGGTTTTGAGAGCACGTGAAAGCATGTTCTGTCACCACAGCTGAAAGGTCTAGTGTAGACAAGCAACAAGGCCAAATGCACTTCTCTAGTGCATGTTAAACGGAACAAGTAAAAGCTCTGTAATTCAAAAGGTGGCATTTGGGCTTGGTTATGCATGCCTAGACCAGCTTTTAAATGTTAATTGGGTAGAGAGAACCGTGATGCAACATGGAATTCAGTGTGTATGAATGCTTGCCTGCCTTTTGCACCCTTTACTGAACCTGCCATTCAGTGCTGCTGGCAGTGTAGCCGGATACATGATGTAGTTCTGTTTTGGTGCAGGTGTTAGAGGGAAGCTGTATGCTGAACTTGAAAAACATTGTTGTGTGTGCCTCTGCAGCTCAAGCGTGTATTCCATGAAGTAGCCTGTGGTGGGATGGCTAGTGGCAGCTCTGGTCTGTCGGTTGAAAGCGTGGTTTGCAGGCTGTGTGTCCCTCATGCAGCGCGCTGCGTACTTGTACAGCTCGGTTAACTTCGCTGACTCCATTCCTTGTAGCTGCAGCCTGAGGCTTGCTGACACTTTTTACAGTTGCAGTACCTGCTGCACACCAGACCAGAGGTGTTGGCGTTTGGTGACCGAGCACTTCTTAGTATGGTGAAGATGTTGTATACTAACTGCTGAATCAGTTATGATTCAAAAGCCAGCAGTGATTTTTGCTGAAATTAAAGTAGCTCGTGTTTTCTGGTGACTGTTCTGCAAATGGCCATCATTTGGGCAATACTTAATTTTTTAAATTATGTCATTATTTTGACGACACAGTGACTTGTTAATGTTGCATTTATGATACTAATGTAGGGCACTTACTGAATAACGTGCACTTTTGCTTTAAGCAAGCTGCCACATTGAGTTTTGGTAGTGTTGCACACTCAGTTCACTTCCTGCACCAGTTTGAACTTTTCTCCTTTGTTTTAATTTAGGGCTATTGGCGTCTCCACAGTCAGCACCTGGAAACTTGGACACCGGGAAAAGTGGAGATGTTAAAGGTACTGGGACAGGAGGAAGCAGAGAAAACAGCACAGTTGATTTTAGTAAGGTAAGTAACATTAAATACCTTTGTGTTTAGCGTCAATTAACTATGTAACAAAGGCTGTGCTGGTCGTAACTTCCCCCTCAGTTACAGCTAAGACATTTCTAGAAGCGTACACAAGAAATAGGTACTCAGAGATAACTTGTGTCACAATACGATCTAGGCTAAACGTGTCGTGTTTTGAAATTCTGCCCAGTGGGAACTGTTTGATGATCTTCTCAGTATTTTGGTCAAGTAAGAGTGCAGCCGCTGTACTTTCTCATGCAGATAGAGATATTTTCACATCTGCTATTAAGGCTCTTATGAAAACAGTTTTGTAGATTGTGTTGTAACTTTTTTCCAAGGACTTTTTGTTGGTTCCTTTTCTTTTTCGTGAAGAGGGCTTTAAAGAAGGATTTGCTTTATATGTGTTATGAGTTTCCTCTACCAAAGTTGTTGTACCTCTTAATCATTAGGAACATATAATACCACTTTCTGAAAGAATCCTTGTAGAAAATCTACTGTAAATCTCTTCCATTTCTTTCATAATTTGAATTTGCTGGGCAAGTTCCATTGTGGCTGTTACTATAAAGTTCAGTCAGAAGTGTGAACTGTACTGTGAAACACTGTAAGAAAATTGTTTTGCCAAGTGAAATAATTTTGTTTAAGGACAGCTAACTTACACTGTAGTTCTGATCTAATCGTGGCAGGTGCCATATATTCCTGCTCCTCTGTCACAGTTTTTATATTTTTGCTTGGCCTGTCCTTGTGTACACCTGCCTTGTCTCCTGTTGGACAGGAGTCAGCCTCCTGGCACTGTAGTTGTGGCACACTTGGTGTGGGACTCAAGAGGCCATCTGTAAGTTCTCTAGCTAGCAGTGTCACTGGTGCTTGTGTGTGTGTGTGTATGTGAACACAGAGTTCATGTGCTCTACCATTTTCTAATGCACTCCTGTAATTATGCACAGAAATGGAGGCAAAGATTTTCAGCTGTCATATTCTTTATGGATGAAAAGATAAATATACAAATTATTTTTCAAAATTACGACATTTGAAATATACAGCTGTGAAATAACTTACTGCATTCTAGAAACCATGTGTAATTACATGAACTCTCCTTACTTAATTGTGCATAGATTTTGTTAATTTATGTCCTATCATGGAATGTTTGTCATGATAATGTTAGAAAGGTGATTATGCAGTTTGGAGTCTTCTAGAATATACTAGGTGTTAGTAATTCTAACTTTTAGAAAATAGTTTATTATTATTTGGCTGGCTGGCTGACATTTTCTAAATGTGTTTGTGTTTTCTGTATTGTGGGATATTTAATTTGCTTTTTAATTTTTCTTTGTAGCATAAATGTCTCGTAAATTCTGATAAACATAATTATGTTATGGAATTTCTGCTAAGAAATGTAAGGGAATAAACACTTGTTTCATCTTTGTACGAA
Source organism: Pomatostomus ruficeps (assembly GCA_013400735.1). Classification (NCBI taxonomy): domain Eukaryota; kingdom Metazoa; phylum Chordata; class Aves; order Passeriformes; family Timaliidae; genus Pomatostomus; species Pomatostomus ruficeps. The sequence goes on from VYZT01027195.1 coordinate 230,144, forward strand.
TAGGTTGATATGAACTTCATGAGGAAAATTCCTTCAGGAGCAGAAGCATCAAATGTGTTAGTGGGAGAAGTAGATTTTTTAGAAAGACCTATTATTGCTTTTGTGAGGCTCTCCCCTGCTGTGCTTCTCTCGGGTCTCACAGAGGTTCCGGTTCCTACACGGTAAATAAATGCCTGGAAAGTCTGGCTTTACTTATGCAATAAGATAATAATATCTAAGACCTCAAATAGCTGTAAATTTTTATATATACTGTATTAAGCTCAAAAATGTAGAGTTTTGTTTAACATTATGTCAGTCATGTGCTGCAAAATTTGAAGGAATGAGATCTGTCACAAAATTCTTGGAATGAATGACATATATATAATCTATCTATATACATACACATGTGCATATAGACATATCTATACACGTAAAAATGCTGTCTCAAGCAAGTGCAGGTGTTGAAACTGATAGTTGACTTGGGGTAAAAGCAATGAATCTTCCAAGTTTGTGTTGCCATTTTAAAGACAGGCATGAAGATAGTTACAGTTCCTTTCGGTGTGACCCAGCTTGTCAGTGGATGAGGGCACACTGAGTCTGGAAGTCTGTCTCTTCTGAAGCTCTGCTCTTTCTGTACAAATACTCTGCACATGAATGACTTAGGTGGTGGAAAACCATTTTGTTACTGTACGCCCAAATCGACATGATTGCCATTGGAATTACCAATCTGCAGCTAATACATGGAAGCAGTTTTCAGTCTGCAATATGCCATCCAACCTGGTGCAATCACCCCCACTCCCCCAAACCCCAGGATCTTGCCTGGATACTGTGGGTACATTTACCACAGATATTCAAAATATCAAAATACCGGTCCCATGGTGAAGGTAGAAGATAATTTCATCTCTCATCACGGATGACACTTGATTTTCTGTGCACATTGACATATTGGGCTGTTCTGTGGTGTTTGGCATACATTTGTATATTTATGTTTTTCGCTGGGTTTTTAATGTTTTAAAATGATCAAAGTGTTTTTTATCTTTGTAATTGTCACCTTATGCACTCTTTCGAAGGGCAAAACTGCATACCTGTGAGAATTTTCAGAGGGTAGTTGACATGAATGCTCATAACGTTTATTGGGAAGTTCCAAAATTTCTCCATACGGAGTACTGTATTACTGTAGCTAAAATGATTCTGTCCTAAGTTTTTCAGAGTGGTGTAGACTTGCAGGTCTGGAATGGCATACTTGGATTCTGCAGATGCACTCTCAGTTTCAGTTAGGGTAGTAAACTTGCAGAGGAGACAGAATTGAGCTTTCTGTACTGTGAGTTGAAAGAAGGCGCTGCTTTTTTCAGGTGTGTTGTGCTTGGGAATGTCATTTTCATGGAATAGAGGAAGAAGGTTGTGAAACAAATAACTGAGGTTCACTCTTTGGTTTGTATCCTTTTGAATGTATAAAATACTACTCCTGTTCAAAGTTTTGGTGGGTTTTATGTTAGGCACTGTTACTGTGCAAGGAGATGGAGACTGCTAACATCTGCAGTGACCCAAGCCCCAGACTGGACCAGCTTCCCAGAATGGCACGTACTTACTTAGGGGTTCAGATAATCCAAGTTCCCTTCCTTCCCACCGACACGAGACCAGGATATGACCGTATATGAGTATATATATGACTATCTATGGGTATGCCCAGTGTGTTGCAAGAGGTGCATAGGTGCATCCTCTGTGTGACACACCCGGTCTCAGCAGGTGAGGGGTTTAATTCCCATGGAGAGGAGCTCATCAGGGAGCCTCGGACAGGTCAGAAAGCTCCTAGGCTGCCACTTAAGGGGTCTTTGCTACTGGGAATGTAAGAAAGGGCTAGAATCCAGAGGAAATATTCACTGAGCTCTAGTCTCTGGATTTCTACTATGTTTAAGGCAGTATAAGATGTTGAAAAATTAGGCTTAATTAAGAAGATATCGGAATAATTTTGGTTCAGGATTTGAGTTCCTTCCAGTAATGACTTTAAGCTGAGTCTTTCACAGTGTTGCAGCAGTCTTTTAAGATCTGAAGTGGTGAAAATGGTATTTTTACTTCACCACTACATTTTCTTTAAACATTAATTTGAAAGACCCCCTCTGAGTATGTGCAAATGAGTCAGCTGTACTCATCTCTCTTATTTTCTCCACAGGTTTTTGTTTTTGTTGCTGGGACCAGCAGGAAAAGCTCCACAGTACCATGAAATTGGACGATCAATAGCAACACTTATGACAGATGATGTGAGTGATCTATTTTAAATGCTTGTAGTTGAAGTCTAGAATAATGTATTTACCAACTGATTTCAGTAAATGATTTGGAGTAGTAGGTTAAAGAAAAAACCTACAAACTAGTTAAATGAAGAACGGTAAATGTAATTATTTTTTGTGTTAGTGAAGTAGATAATGGTAAATGAACTTTCCTCCTTGTCTGCCTTGAAGAAATCTTAAATGTATTTCTGAAAAAAAAATCAGCTTTGATATATAGATTTCATTTTTGTATTAAATTGGGTAACAGAACTGTTAAATAGAACTACATTTGATATGAATCACTGCGTCAGAAAGGACAGAACGACTGCACAAGTGTTCAGGACACAAACTTTTAAAAATGCATGTAATTGAGTCATCATAGATTTTTTTTTAATCTAAGCAAGGTCAAATAAATAAAATTAGAATTTTAATGACCTTTTGAAGTCATATGCTTAGAGCCCTATTGGTTTTAAAAACCACAGGGGGGAACCAGGACTTTTTAAATAAAGAGTGTTGCCATCTTACTGAGCAGAACTAGGATGGTTTAACTTTGACTTCACATTGAGAAGCACCTGCTGAACTGCTGGTAATTTTTAGGTTTATCTAGCAGAAATGCAAGTACTTTTTACTCTAAAACAATTTGAAGTTTGGGAATGTAAAATAGAAATTTGTCATTTTGCAGTTGGTAACCAGTCTGTGAATGCAGTTTTTGTTCCGTGTGAGAACTGAACATTAAAAGCTGTAAATGCAGCTTCTGGTTTTTTTTAGAGAGGCTGATCTGATTTTTAGGAATACTCTAGATCCCTGAAATAGAAAAAAGTATAAATTATTCATTGGTCTAAAAAGGCTTAAGTAGACTTCAAAGATCTATTTTAAGATTAGAAGATTTAATGGTATTTGGAGAAAAACAGTTCAGGTTTCAAATGTACAGAAGCAATTTAGGATCATCTGCAGGCAGTTTTTAATAGCAAAATATCATTTTTTCTCTCCCTGTGTATAAAATGCATCTTGGAGGTTTTGTTGTAGTAGTCTTTAAAACAGTACTTATTTTTTTTAGTAGGATTGCTTTCATGTGCTTTTAAAATAGTCTTCTAAATTAAGCTAGATGTGTACAAATGTATTCTTATTCTTAATAAAACTTGTGTTTTGGTTCGAAGCTTATTTAAAGTATTTTTTGTTATGATTTAGCACAGCATAGTGGTACAGTGACTGTAGGGCAGAATTATTCAGACAAGAGTACATGAACATGATGTCCTGAATATTGAAGATTAACTTTTTATTGAATTCTGGAAATGAACTCAATATTCATTTTGAGTTTGAAGATAAAACTTCCATATTTTATGGTTCATAGGAGTGTGCATGTAGGTAGTTTTTAGTTTAAAAGTACGTAGGTAAAGTAAAAGCCTAACTTTTGAGGACCTACAAAATACTTTCCACACCTTTTTAAAAATAATCAAGTGTAAACAGTATATAACGCTAATTAGTTCCTCTTTCAGAAAAATAAAATTAAAATGAATGCTGAGTGCTTTCTTCTTGTAGGTTTTCCATGATGTTGCCTATAAAGCAAAAGACCGAAATGATTTGTTGTCAGGAATTGATGAATTTTTAGACCAAGTGACAGTCCTGCCTCCAGGAGAGTGGGATCCATCTATACGCATTGAGCCACCGAAAAGCGTTCCTTCCCAGGTAAAAGGGGAAAAGCTCCAGTCTGTCCTGTGGTGAGGGGGCCAAAACTGAACACAGGATTGGAGCTGATGAGTATGGAGGGACAGTCACTGCCCTAGTCCTGCTGGCCACACTCTTCTTGTCACATGCCAAGATCTCAGTGGCCTTTCTGGCCGCCTGGCCACCCTGCTGGCCCCTACCCAGATGGCTCTAAATCATCAGGGAAGTCCCCACGTCGATTTCCTTTTGAAATACTGAAATGAGTTCATGCGAGGATTGGTGAGAAATTGTACTTGAGTTCTTGTTACAACTTTTACTACCAGTCTAGCAATGTTCAGCAAGAATATTTTAATTATGGTAAGAATTTCTGTTTGCATGCAACATTGATTGCAGTGCTTTAATGTGTTTTATCTAGCATATTGCTGTTCACAGAATGTTTAAGAAATAGATAAAACTGGATCATATTGCTCAGTTGTGATGATACAGGCTTAGATGAGAGCTGAAGAAAGTGGGTCCTTGGAGAGACTTTCTTCCCCTTCTCCCTCTTTACAAGCTATAGGAATTTGGGCCTCCAGGATCAAAAGCAGGGGAGAGAACAGTGCTTTTGGTTCAGAAAGCTGACATGGGTGTTGAGTCCAGTGGTGGTTTGGCAAAATGGGTGGAATAGAAGGGGGCAACAGCAGTGCAGCTTATTCATGAATAGCCTGAGGTTACCATGTCACTTGTTTCCAAAGTAAGCAGGCCTCAGGGTTTTTTGGAAGGCAAGGTCAGCTGAAAAATTTATTAGGAGCTGGTAAGCAGCTTGCTGAGCAGGGGAATGACTTCTCATTTATATTTCAACTAAATACTGTGTGTATCGTAAAAAGAGGTCAGTTTCTGCTAGGTGTTAAATGTTTCTGCTCTGGAAATGGTTGAAGAAAAAAATGTGTCTAAAGATTTCTGTCTGGTGGTTGAGCTTCTCCTGTGTGTTGAAAATCTAGGCTTTGTTTCATTGTGTTGCAGGAATCTATTTCTTGTAGATACAGGGAAGATTAATACTGTTGTGCAAGGTACTAATAAGGTCTTTTGGGTGGTGTTGTATATTCCTAGTCATCTGTACTCAACAAAAGATTAGTTTGGAAACGGAGGACTGCTGATGAGCTGGGAATATGGAAAAGGGTATGGAAGGCATAGAATTTCTGTACGCTGTCTTTTAATTACGCTTTTTAGTGTAAAGGCAGTCTCAAAGTATTTTTTTTTCCTTTTTCCTTTTTTTTCCCCTTGTCTCTTCTGTAGGAGAAAAGGAAGGCACCTAAATTTCCAAATGGATCTACTCATACAGGAGAGGGTCTTAAAGAAGAAGGCCATCATGCTGGACCTGAACTTCAGAGAACTGGAAGGTGTGTTCACTTCCCTAAATCCTAGCTGCCCTAAAGAAATCAAAGTGATAAATCTTAATGATTGACATTTAAACGTTAAAAAATCACGGTATAAGTGTCAGAGCGCATCCTCTGTCCTTTTCAAGTGTTGGATTCTTGCCTATAAGTGCCAGTCTGCTTAAAGTATTTTCGAGCCTGTGGCAATGTTTCTCAACACATTTGCGAAGGATTTCACATAAGATGCTGCCTAATTTAACTAACTGACTTTTAAGAGTTGGGTTATAAATTTAATCTTCAGGAGCATGCAATTATTGTAATTACAGCAGGAATATGCAATTTTCAGTATTGGGCTAGGTACTAAAAAATTCCATTTAATGCAAATCTGTTTTATTAAACATACGTGAAATGGAACAATAAGAAATAAAAAGTGGCAAAATGTAGTTTTATATGGGTTCACTTTGGGTTTTGGTCAGGTTTCTTATAGAGATAAAATAAAACTGAAGGAATTTCTTTCAGTGTTGTTCTTGTTAATTCCAAAATACTTGCCAAAGAAGTCTCCAGCATTGGAAATACCTAGTTATAATTCAACTTAAATATCTGAAATGAGGATAGAGATGAAATCAACTGAAAAATTCTGGAATATATGTACAGTGTTGTTAGCCCCAGAATAATAAACTTCCAAATCAAATGTATCTTTTTCATGCATTTGCGAGAAAGATTTTACAACATTTGTGTTGAACTCTACCATTATGGCATCGTTATAATTACTTTTTACTGTTTTTATAGACAGTATGTGGAGCTGAGAAGTTCATTTCTGCTCACAGAATTACCTGTAGATGAGGCTTTTCTTAGGAATGTTTGGGGGGTTTTTTTATAGTTAAAACCAAATTTTTCAAAGTGTAAATTAATATCTAGTATTTTGGGAGTCTTTAAGATTTTTTTTAAATTGCTTTTTAAATTCTTGGTAGTAACTTACCCAGTTGAACTAACTTACATATGTTTGGTTTTATACTTACATTTATAGAATATCTGTGTACTCCAGATAAGAACACCATTAAAAACAATAGACCTAAATTTATTTATAGACATAATCATATGTATGTAGAGAATTCAAATTAAAAAGCTATATGTTGGAGTAGTAATAATGAAATGTGTCAATGAAGTGATCTTGGTTGAGGTTTAGCATGTTTCTTCTGTTCCTTGTTTTGAATCATAAAACAGATTTGATTTAAAACATCATTTAGGTAAAATTGCTTGCAAAGTTATTTTTTCAGTATCTAGCCCAAAAAACCCCCAAAAAACCTTGTCAGCTTTTAAAAGTGCGGGTAACCTGCTTGATTATATTTGGAATACTGCTGAATTGGAATAGATAAGATTCTCATTTATATTTTTAATTGTTATGCTTTAATCTGGATTATGAAATAGCTAATTTGTGCCGGCAATAGGCACTGGCAGTCATGTGTAGCCCATAGTTTTAAACTAGCTAGAATCCTTTAGTGTACAGTTTGACGAGTTTCATCTCACCTATTTAGGCTTTTTGGTGGTTTGATACTTGACATCCAAAGGAAAGCACCTTTTTTCTTGAGTGACTTCAAGGATGCATTAAGCCTGCAGTGCCTGGCCTCGATTCTTTTCCTATACTGTGCCTGTATGTCTCCTGTAATCACTTTTGGAGGGCTCCTGGGAGAAGCTACACAAGGCAGAATAGTGAGTACAAAGAATGGTAGCGGCCAGGCTTTTAGACCTTCAGAGGCAAGTCACCGTGTGCATTTGTCTCGTTTATTTATACTTGTATTTGAAGAATTTACCCACAGCACTTGATTAGCCTGCCCCAAAGCAGAGCTTCCCCAAAAGGTAATTGCTGTGGAAAATGTGGGGAACCCATGTGAACAGGAGAAGATGCACAGGGGAGGTAAAAAATGTTTATCCTGCCTTATTGGATGAATGGCTTCATGAATTGAGAAAAGGCTTGCACTGCCTTCTTTTTGGCTGCTTAACAGTCATGGACAGCAGTAAAGGTGCACCATCCCACTAGGCCTACTTTAGGCAAAGTCAGAGGCTCAAGGTGGATAGCCAAGAACATGCACTGGCCTTGAGTAGTAGGCCTACGAGGATGATCCTGCCTGCAGTGTGTGGCCAGCAGTCCATGTACGAAACAGGCAGGATGTGTTTGTGCTCGCACTAACCGTGTGTCGCTCACAATGAAATGAAGTGTCTGAGGTTTATGAGCAGAAAATACCCTTCATTGTAAATGACTCAAATGTAGACCATCTGCGTACAAAATTGTGGGAGCTGTTATGTTGGGCAGCAGAAAGTACCAGCACCTTTTTCACCAGAAAACATTGCAGTTTAGTTTTTGAAGCAGGAAAAAATTGCTTGATGTCAGCAGTGTTAGTAACATAGTGTCAATTGGCGTATGAGTAAACTAGTTTGAAGTGTATTTTCTGTTTTTAAATCTATCACAAAGAAACAAGGCTCTGTCCTTTTGTGGGAGGGAAGGATGTATTCAGACAGGGCCTTTACAAATTTTAAGATTCTTTTGAAGCTTATAATGTTAGAAGATTCTTCTTGATACTTAGATGAAGTTTTTAAACTTGTACTATATTAAAATTTAGTTAACTATTTTATCTCTTTCAAGTATTGCTGTTGACTCAGATATTTGTTTATTGATGTAGCACTTCAAGCTGATAGAAAATACAGAAATCAGTTATGTCTTTTCTGTGTGCTAGTTTTGCCACTCTAAATGTAGGAATGATTACTAAAATGTCAATGTAAATTTTGAACGTACAACGTGTATAATAATGCAAGTACCCTCCTTTTAAAGCTTGATTCTCAAACGCCTTCTTTCTTTTAGCTATCTGGAATTGTTTGCGGGTTTGTTCCTGCCTTCAGATACTTGGTGTGCATCATTGAATAAAACATTTAGTTACTGCACACACATGTTCAAGCAGAGTAGCTGACATTGTAAGGTACACAGTTTCTCTTTGAAACCTTTCCTCGCATTCTCAGAGGCCATCACCTCCACAGTGCTCCTGTCCCTGCCACCCTGACTGAGAGCCCCAAGGTTAATGCATTGACTAACCAAAAACACTAATAATTCAAAGGTAATAGAGCAAGAGACTGGGATTATATTTTTTTCCTAACATTATGAACAAAGGATTAATTTTCATTTTTAATGGCCCCAGTTCAGTAAATCATTTTGACCATTTTCAGATGCTTTCCTGAATTGGAGCTCCAGTTTGCATAAATACTGTTTTCTTAGGCTTGCATAATTTCAAAATAGCAAATGCTTAAAAGTTCCACTAGGAACACTGTAATTCCATTACAAGATTCTGTAGTCCATGACTTCTCATAGTGGTAGGTGGTGTAATTAACTATTTTCAAGTAAATTTAATATAATTTTAGTATTTGAAATTCCAGCCTCTCTCTTTTGAGGTGCATTGTAACTGGGGTTTTTTGGCAGAAAATGTTACAGTTAAACATTTAATTCAAGAACTGAAGTAGATACCTTAATTCCTTGAAAAGAAATGCATTACCAGGTGGGACATTGGTTTACTGCTCATCTATTTCTGGTGTCATGTATACATAAACCAATATTGTTCAGTAACTTCCCCTGCACCTGTGCCTGTCAGTTTGGTTTCTTTTTCTTTTGTAATGCTTGGTTGATTGATGCAGGTTTGATAGGGCACACCGTATCATGTTTTGGTACAGGTATGTTGCAATATATGTGTATCTGTTTTCTTTACAGAGACCAATAATTCTTTCTGTAAACAGTATGTTGAGTAACTGTTTTCTTTTTTGTTTGTTTGGGGGTTTTTTAGTTGATTTTTTTGTTGTTTTTGTTTTAGTTTGGGGTTTTTGTTTTTTTTTTTTTCTTGTAATTTAATTTGGTAATAATCGTTGGTATGCTTTTCCTCCATAGCTAGCAGGACTAGTAACTTGTTCTCATGGTTTTGGATGGCTTTATGTTTCTCAGGAGTGAAGTTTTCAAAATCTTGTCCTTGGTATTGTTACTGCAAAACTGTGTTAAGTTATTCTTGTCTCAAACATGGATATTAATTGCAATGTGTTTACATCTTGTCTTGTTTCTAAGTTAATGCATCTTAAAGCTGTATTTATGCAGAGATGGTGCTGAATGCAATCCTGAAAGGCAGCATAGTTACAGCGGTTTCTTTTCCCCCAAACAGAGTGCAATAGAGTCTCTCTTTGGAGCCTCATTAACTGGGATTGCCTATTCTCTCTTTGCTGGGCAGCCTCTTACTATCTTGGGAAGCACCGGACCAGTTCTAGTGTTTGAAAAAATATTATTTAAATTTTGTAGGTAAGTGATGTTTATATTGGCTTGATGCACTTTTTAACTTTCTAGCCTGTTACAATAACATTGAAAGCACATGTGCAGTAAATGTGCATGTCCGTGAAAGTAAATGCAGTGGCACGAGACTGAGAAGTTGATATGGTTTAGTAAAACTGTGAGGCACTGGCAAACCTGAATGAGAAAATCAGTGATAAGAAGTGGCAAGGACTTAAATAAAAGTTGTATTCTGACTGTGTGAAGATGTTGGCTTTGCTTCTGCAGGGTCAAGCAGAGATGCATCTGCCCTCTAGGAGAAACCATCTGGGTAGTTCTGGAGAGATCCATCCCCATGATGCTTCCCAAGCTAGGTAGTTGCACTGTCAATCCTAGAAACACCTTGCAGTGTTGCTTTGCTTTGGTGGGAGATGAGACCAAAAAAAAAAAGTTTCTGCTTCCTTCAGAGCTAACATCAAGCATGAGAAAAGTGATGAATACCTATAAAGCTTGGCCTCAATGTCTTTTGAAATAGAATGTAGTACAAATGGATTTTGGCTCAGTTAATGCTTTTTGTTTCTTTCTTCACACAGGGATTATGGTCTTTCCTACCTCTCCCTGCGAACGAGCATTGGTCTGTGGACTGCATTTCTATGCATTGTGCTTGTAGCCACGGATGCCAGCAGCCTCGTGTGCTACATCACTCGATTTACTGAGGAAGCTTTTGCAGCGCTTATATGCATCATATTTATTTATGAGGCATTGGAAAAGCTTGTTCATTTGGGAGAAGTGTATGCCTTCAATATGCACAATGATTTGAATAAACTGACTTCATATTTGTAAGTAGCAGGTTTCTATCTGTTAGTGAAATAAATAGGAAAATATAGAGAGACATCTCATTTACTAAATGGCAGTGGAAAGTGCCGCTTCCAGGAAGGGTAGGAGGAACCCTAGGGGTGGTATGGGCATGAGAAACCTCAGCAAAATTCTCTTCAGGATTCTGCAGAATTGAATTTTCTGTGTTAGCTGTGGGTGGTTGGAAGGGATAAGGGGCTGTGGCAAAGCCTGCTTTAACTGCAGCTTTACTAAAGGTCAGAACAGGACTTCTGCTTTGCTCCTTCTAGGAAGTATAGTGTCATGAAATAGGATGAGCTGGGTTACCAGCTCACACCTGCCAGATGGAGATACTGTCCGGCTCACTGTTGCTCGGCAAAAACTGCTCATTTCTCATAGTTTAAATGAAATAATTTAAATTCTAGTGCTCCCCTCCTGTTGGGAGATGTGCATCTTCCAGCTTTAGTTGTACCTGTGTGGTCCCAGTGTGGGTGGGGGACATGTCCGTGCCCCTGGGGCGAGGGTCCCTGCTTGTTTGCACTGGGCAGTCATTCCTTGGTTGGAGGGCAGAATGCTCACTTCCCACGGGCACTGCTCTGCCTGGCCAGGGCAGAGATCATCTTGCACACAGATCACCCTGACCTCCAGCAGTGTCAAGCCAGGTTTGGACGACTGTGTTTCCCCTCCCAGATCTCTGCTCACTTCTACAATCGTTCAGTGCTTCTTCAGTACTTTCTTTCAGGGGAAGAGGGCAAGCACCCTGTCAGACTGCTTCTTGTATTCCATTGACACTTGACACCTGCACTCACTTTCGTGTTTTAATAGCTGTTAAGACCAGGCCACGTTGTCAGGAGTGGGCTGTGGGAGTACATTCACTTCCTTATTTTCTGCTTTCTACTGGCTGCTCATCCTTCTGTTTCAGTGGCTCTGGGTCCTCACTGGACTCCTGTGTGAGTGTGTTAAATTCACTGATCTGGCAGAAGCTGGACTGTAGGTCTCCTGGCACTTGCCACCTGATTGTGTTTTGCCACAGGCAGGCCGTGAGGGTGGAGTGGGGAAGGTGGGATTTTAATTTGGTTTAGTGCTATGGTGTCACACATGGTTTTGGGACATGCCACAGTGCTCAGCTTGGGTTTCTCCTATATTTTTTTCTCTCACAAAGCTGTAGCAGATCCAACTGTTCACAATTGCTTTTTTTCTCCTTTTGCTTTCTTTTTCTCCCTGCTCTGTAACTTCCAGTGGGGAAAAGGGTGCAGAGCAAGCATGTTCAGTTAATTGAGCCACAAGACAATCTCAAATATTCTTGCATTTTCTCTGAGTGTGGGGTTTTTTTCCTGAATTTTTGCTTATCTGCTTGGTGGCATACTTACCTTCACTGCCTTTGTTGAGAAATTTGTTTTGTCAGTCTTCCTTCAACGTGCTTGTTTATGTTACTGCCTTGACCAACAACTAATGATGCTTTCTGTCTCATCATGCTTTTGGATGCAATTCCTTTCTCTTCCAGTGATTCTGTGCTGACAGCTACATTGTAGGAATTACTGTTTTCCACTGCTTTCCCATTTCCTTTTGCTTTTACTTTAGAATTCAGTTAACAAAAGAAAATTTGTTTACTTAGTATTTTTTAAATTCCCCAAACATTGTACTTTGCAAATCTAGGTTCTTTTTGCCTATGCACGTTTAGTGTTTTTTCCTTTTTTACCTTTACACTGTCAGGATGCAGATTTTCCCTTCCATGGTTCATTGTAGTTTTTTTCAGTGTCTTTAGTGAATCTCATAGAAAAAGGACACTTATTTCTTGCTTATTACCTCTTTCTCTTAACCTCCATAAATGTTTACATGTTCAGCTTACCAGCTGGTGTACTTGAATTGCTTTATTTGAAAACATCCCATTAAATCAATATTCAGTCTGTTATATTTTGGGGCTTTTTATCTGATGTGTGCTTCTGTAAACCTGTCTGACAGAAAGGATTCTGTAGTGCAAGTTTGCAAAATGCTGCAATAGGGAGGGGCATTTTTACTTCTACAAAAATACTGCTAAAAAAGTACGTATACAGTTGCTTTGAAGCTGAGCACTGTAAGCATTTTTGTCTTCAGTCAGCTCACTGCATACTCAAAGAGGCTCTCTTACTTGGGGGTGACCTGATTGTTCATTTCTGCCGCCCTCCCAATAGTCTTAGGTGGTGTGATGTAAGGAAAAGCCTTGTACTCTGTTTCTGCCATACAAGTTTGGGATAAACACTGGTTTAAACTCTTCAGGATTTTTGAATTTACTTCAAATTGCTGCATTTTGGCACATATGGCTTAAAAGCACGTAAACTTTTTTTCTTCCCTTCCCTTCAGATGTGTGTGATGTGAGCCTGAGAAGCCAAGCAATGAAACACTGCGTGTGTGGAGGAGTCTCAATAAGTCTGGGGAGGATATAGCGTGGAGTAACCTGACAGTTTCCGTGAGTATCTGAAAGCTGTGTGGATGCACCTCTGTGGGTGTATGGACACATGTGTTAAAAATAAATACCTGCACGGTCCCAGTTTTGATTAGTATTTTTTCATCTGATTTCTTTTTTTAATTGAACCTGGACTGTTTTGCTTAAAACTGTATTTTTGAACTCTGTTAATTTCTTCCATAAAGCTTTTAAAAAGTCAGAGGTGTAGAGGTGTAGATGAATGAGTCCAGGGAAGCAAATGCCAATATAAATGTCTGCTTCATGTGGCCACCTTAATGGTCTTATGCACCACAGTCATCTTTCCGCAGATGAATATGGTGAGGTGAATAAACAGGAGTTTGCTTTCTTCCAGTTTCTGAGAGAAATATTTTTACTATGATGTGATGATGGAATTTGTAGTTAAAGTGTGGGAGCAAACATGTTTCATTAGTTTGTTAGACATTGGTATAAAACTACAGCAGAATCAGAGGGACTGCCTAAATATTGAGTGGAAGAAAATAATTGTTTGAAATTGAAAATAACTATTTGGAATAGGCTTGAAAGCATTAACTTCTGAAGTGGATATTCTACACCAATGTCTAATTTTGTGGGTAGGTAAAGAGAAGGAAACTTCCCATGTGGAAGTGCTCTGGAAGGCTTTCAGGGAGGAACCCTTTTGCTGATCAGCAGTTTCTTAGGTGGTGTGCAGTAGAATAAATGCAGCTGCGTGCAGCCAGATACCCTGGCATCTGATTCCCGGCTGCATCTTGAATGATTTGGATCTGCTGTGGTTTTTGTTATGCTTGCTAGGTTGTGTGCCTGCTTTGGCCATCTGAGGCTGTCTAGAACAGCAGTGGGTTTGTGTGTATGGGTGCTCCTTGTGTCTGAGCTTAGACATTCACACTGACAGCACATCCCTTGCACAGCAAAAGTGCTGTGTGAAACCTCAGTGCTTCTAGCAGTACTGTTTTTTATGTGCTCTCAACGGCTCCTAGTTTACCATAATCACATAGGATGGCAGGTTTTTTGAAGGTAGTTTTTAGAATTCCTTTATTATTTATTTTATATGCCTTTTCATTCTTTAAAGCATCTTTAGTCTAACCTGAGAGACAGAACGGATCCGGGATTTGATGTTATCTTATAATCAAAGTAGATTGTTAATAGAGATAATTTCTGCCATAAGTTAAATTTTCGATAAATTAATTAATAAATTAGGCTGGGGTAGCGCTGCTTCCAACTATTCAATTTATTGACATGTTGTTTCCTTGTACTCCATGTGTCTGCTTTAACTTTTTGCTTTGCATTTCAGTAAGTCTTTTGGATGGGTATCATCTGACTTCATTTTCTTTTTTATTCAAATCCATTATTTATGATGCTTTCCTACTTTGCTAGGAACTTTTTCTTATGGTTTGGGTAATCATATTTTATAAGAGTATGTTTTTTCCCTTAAGTGAGCAAAACAAAGTCACAGAGGTGGGAGAGACTGAGGAGGTCCTTTTTTATGTTCGTTAGCTTAAAGTTGATGTTGGATACTCTGCTCCTCCTGGGCTTAGTCCTTACTCTTTATTTATACATTCAGTCTTGCAGTGCTTTGAAAAACAGAGTAGAGCTAATGGGACTGTAAAGAAGTTGTTTCTTTTTGGGCATCTCCCAGCATTGTGGCATCCTGAAATAATCAGTGGTGGCTACTGTGGGTTTTCTGGAACAGACAGCACACATTTTTGGCTTTTTCAGGGTGAGGTAGTGATGGAGGAAAGAAGCCCATGGTTAAATGTGTTTTGTAGAGAACACTTGGAAGCTTGGTTGAATGTACTGAATGAATTAGACATATGAAGAGTTTTTCTCTCTGCAGGAATGCTTAGAATTTCATGGTGTGTTTCGTGGATCAGCTTGTGGCCATCATGGACCATATATTCCAGATGTTCTCTTCTGGTCTGTCATACTATTCTTTGCAACATTTTTCCTCTCCTCTTTCCTTAAGAAATTCAAGACCAAACGTTATTTCCCAACTAAGGTAATTCTGATTAGAGACTATTGTTATCTTGTAATATACACCTTGGTATAACTTAATGGAGTTGAATTTTGTCTTGAGAGATTTCTTTTAAGACAGGAAAGGAAATGGAAACCCCCAAATTAGCTAATAATTACAGAATTTAGGACATTTGTGGAAAGAAATCATATGCAGAAAATTTGGTGCTTATTCTGTATTTTTGTAGAGTTACAACAAGATATTCTAAACTTTGAAATACCTAAGCAGTCCATCTCCCCACATGAATGGGTATTGCTAGATATCACTAGTAGAGATAATACTGCTGTTCTTCTCCTCACCTAGCCATAGAAAGCAATTGATTGATTTCCCCAAACTACTGATGTCTGTTGGGTTTTGAGTGATTCCTCAAGGAATTACTATTTCTAATAGATGCTAATGTGATGTTTCTTCTTAAACTGATTTACGTAACTTCTGCTAGGCAAAATGAAGTGGTTAGATCTGCTCTAAACCTCAGCTCATCCCTGCAGTGTCTTCCTAATGTTTAATAAAGTTATCTTTGATAATCTGAATGTATTGCAAATTATCTGCCTCCTATCGATCAAAACATGAAATGTATGAATATTTCTGATGTAAGCTCTGATGGCCCAGCCTCCTGGTGGGATTGAGGGGAGAGGAAGGTGATGGAGTTGTTTGAGGTAATTTGCCTCTTGCAGTGGACCACTTCTAAATGAGTGAACAGTTGTACAAAATACTTGTCTTCTGCAACATTATACTGTGCTGGCAGGCAGCGTTAAATTTTAAAGTAACAAAAGAAAATATATAATGTTCAGTGGTAGAGTATAATATAAATAAAACTCACTTTTTATAGGGGAGAAAATTGTCTTTCTACACCTACAAATTACAATGGTGAAAAAGCAAGACTTAACACAGCTCTCTCCTTTATAGGTGCGTTCTACCATCAGTGACTTTGCAGTATTTCTGACCATAGTAATCATGGTTTTGATTGACTATCTTGTAGGAGTCCCTTCTCCTAAGCTTCTTGTTCCAGAGAAATTTGAAGTAAGAAATAAAACCTTTTGAAAAACCTAACTCTTGAAATGCTTGCAGTTCTATGAACGGTAGAACAATGGAGTTGTATAGAAACAGAAATGTCTCTTTTTTGCTTACAATGTAGTTGATCAAATAGTTTCTTTTTTCTGTTTTGGATGTATGTCTCATCTGACAGAAGAAAATATGTTTTATATTATTACTGAAAGGGAAGGATTCTTTTGTGCACATGTACAAAAATGAAGGAATTGAGTGGATTGATTTTAATTTTTTCGATATAAATGTGATGTTCACTTGTAACAGCTAAATCAGTGTTTTGGTCAAAGCCATTGGAAAACGACCTAAATGTATATTTAAGAGACTGATCTGTTCTTCATTGAAGCTGTTTGTAGTGATAAAATCTGCATGCTATTTTAGTCCGTTAAATCTTCTTGTTGATGGGTTGGGTTTGTTTTTTCAGCCCACCCGGAAGGACCGAGGATGGTTCATAGATCCTCTTGGAAGCAATCCTTGGTGGACACTCCTGATTGCTGCTCTTCCTGCTTTGCTCTGTACCATTCTCATTTTCATGGATCAACAAATAACAGCTGTTATTATAAACAGGAAAGAGCATAAACTGAAGGTAAAAGTAATTTTTACAGAAGTCTAATGTTGCGTAAGTCAGGTTTATTTTAAATCAGATTCATTCTACAAATTTGTGAAATTACCATCAGCTGCTAAATGTATGTATAAATTGACTAATAAGGAACAAATATGATTTTGTGGACACTCTCAAAGTATCTGACTTTTGTAGTTGTAGGTTATTCACCTGCTGAGTTAGAAATATGATATCATATAAATAGAAAGTTTATCAAGTTATTTGTTTGCTTATTTTTACAGAAAGGCTGTGGTTATCATCTTGATCTGCTCATGGTTGGTATTATGTTGGGAATATGTTCTCTCATGGGCTTGCCGTGGTTTGTTGCTGCAACTGTCCTGTCTATAAGTCATGTTAACAGCCTGAAAGTTGAATCTGAATGCTCAGCACCGGGAGAACAACCAAAGTTTTTGGGAATCCGGGAGCAGCGAGTGACAGGATTGATGATTTTTGTGCTGATGGGGATGTCAGTGTTCATGACCTCTGTGTTAAAGGTAAAAGAGTTTTCCCAAAATGTTTTCTTTGTGCTTTTGATTTTGATGTTGTGATTTTGCATTTCATAATGCTAGGAAGTTCTGTTATGTTAAGTAAGATATGCCTGGACTCTTTCTGAAATTGCGGTTTTAGCAACAGATGTTAGTTGAATAGAAACAATGTGGAAGGATGCAAGAAAATGAAATCTGAGAAAGCTAGGAGTGTAGTGAAGAAAGCAACCCTTTTCTGTATTACCTGATTTTGTTGCCAGCTCTTTTTTAGTTTCTTCAGTTCATCGTACCTAAAACCTGCCATTTTTATGGGAGTGCATAAATTGAGAGAGAAAAGGAGTGTAATAAAGATGTAAAGTTACTTGAGCAGAAGTAATATAATACAGCAGAAGGAACAGAAACATTGCCTTAAAAGGAAGAAATGACATTGTTCACTTCTTGTTCTTCAGCTTATTACACTTCATTTGATTTTTAGAGTATCAAGATTATCTTATGCATCATCACAGTGTAATGTGGTTTTGCTGTTGTGTTGTAGCATCAGATTACACTTTTATCTCTTAATTTATATTCCTAGTGACCTTTCAAAGACTATTGGAAGAAAATTACTCAGTTCAGTTGGACTTTTGCTCAGATTTACTAAAATCTTTTCAACTTCTGCTTTGATGTTTCAAATGCAGTAGTTAAAAGGAGAAATGAAAGAACTGGCTTTTTGTTGCCAGAAATGCAGATATTGCATAACTGCTGGTGCCTTTAAAGAACTTTGTAAAAGTCCATTTAAACAAAGATCACCAGTAATTTCGTAAGAAATGTAGCTTCTCAAATTTAGATAATGGAAAAGAATAATCCTGTAATCATACAGCTATAGTTTAATAACTAGTTACATATTCTAAATAATAGACCATTTTTATGTATATTAAAGAATGTAAAGGTCTGAAAAGAGTAAAGCCATAGCAGTTATTAAAAATATGTATTCAGATTTGACAGTCTCTCATTAAAAAGTTACCAAGAGCCCAGCTGCATAATGCGACTAATCAGAAGCTGAAATATTGAAATAGATTTATTGTTGCCCAAAAGCAAAAATTAAAAGTGCTGATTGCTGAAGCAAAGTGTTTTAAAGCCCATGCTTTAACATCAGATTCTTAGAAACCAATACTTTTTTTTTATGGACCCGGGGTAGTAGGAACGGAATTATTACTCTTTATGCTTTATGAAGTGTTTTTCTTTTTCAGTGTGAATGACTGTTATTGATCAAAAGAAGTAAGGAGAACAAAGCCTTGCATTTGTCAGTTGCTGTGCTTTTGTTCCATACGTGGATTTACCCTGATTTAATGCAGTAGCAGATCCTATATCAAATCACAGAACTTACAGTGGAGACAGTAGCCACACACACACACACATACAGTAATGAATCCCTAAGGCATGGTTTTATTCCACGCTGTTCAAATAAAGGTTTTTGTTCAGTCTTGATAGCAGCAGTTTTTATTAAGATTTCACATTGTATCTTGGCTGTCCTTTACTTGGAAGCTTAATGGATTCAGGAGCAAGGAAGGCTTCCCTGCAGAGGCTTGATGGAGCTGCCACTGAAATCAGGGGGCAACTTTGTTATCTTAGTAAGCGTTAAATTGTATAAAAATACAAAATCATACTGTAGAAAATTAGATAAGCTGTCTGTTATATATTACAATTTAAATTATTGTAAATATTATCTTTAATAAGCTTTAAATTGATCTTCTTACTGGAGCAAAATTTAGCTCTGAATAATTAGGAGATTTTCATAGCTTAGTTGGTGTGGTGAGGTTGTTGTATTGTCTACTCCAGATATGCAAGTGTTCAAAAGTAAGACTTAATATGGCAATTTCATGAAGTTGTAAGAGTGCAATAGTTTTGATACAGTTCCTATCAAATAGCAACATAAAACAGTGTATTTAGCATGTATAGAAGTCTTGGTTGCAACCTAGAAAATTGAGTGAATGGGTAGTCAAGGCAGAACTGCTTTTTTGTCCTGGTGATAGCCTTATTAATTCTAGATTTTTTGGCTGCTCAATGATACATATGTATTCTTTTAAATAGCAGCCCTCAGATTTCACTGAAGTAAAATATGAAGTGAAAATTAACTTGGTCTGTGCCTTTCACTGATATGGACTGCTCTCTTACGCCATGTTGATTCCACTTTTGACTGTGGGTGTCTTTTCCTCCCCAGTTTATTCCAATGCCAGTTTTGTATGGTGTCTTTCTTTACATGGGAGTATCTTCATTGAAAGGCATTCAGGTAAAGTCTGATTTTAATGCTTTTGTTCGGCACTGAATGCAAAGGAAACTGTAACACCCTGCATTATGTGAGCCTCAATAAAGTTATCCCATATTGTCTGAATAGCATGTAAGATAATTTCCTGAATGTTATATTCAGGTATTTGTTCTTGCAATATTGTGTCTTTGCATGTCAGTTATTTTTTAGTTATTCTTTCAGTAGTGTAGCTAAGAAACAAATTTTCTAAAATATTCTGGAATTTATTATTATTAGTGAGGGGGGGGACACCAGCAGAACAGCCCCCAGTTCCACCCCCTTGAATGTTCACTGTCCTTATTAGTATTTAATTTGGGATTAACTTACATTTCTGTAGTCCCCTAAAAATGTTTATTTTCTTCTGGAGAGGCAGAAAATAATTAACTTGAGAATGATTTTACTTTCCATGCAGTTTTTTGACCGTATAAAACTCTTTGGAATGCCTGCCAAACATCAGCCTGACCTGATTTATCTCCGTTATGTGCCACTCTGGAAGGTCCATATCTTTACAGTTGTTCAGCTCACTTGTCTAGTTCTGTTGTGGGTGATTAAAGCCTCTGCAGCTGCTGTTGTTTTCCCTATGATGGTAAGTTTTCTGGTTTGCAGTTAATAATTTTTATACAAGACTACATGTATTATTCAGGATCTCTTCAGAAGATATTTGCTGCCTTAAGAAAGATGGTAATGGGAAAGAAACAAAACCCCCTCTGTAGTACCAGTACACTTTTGAAACACAAAGACTTCTCGTTTCCTGAAAATAAGCAATTCAGTTGTGGAGAGCTATTGAAAGTGGAAATGATTTACCTTTGTGGTAAGATAAAATCTAGTACTAGAAGAAAGGACTTCATTTACAGATTCTGAGTGTACCGAAAGTGTGTGTGCATTTTTGTTCATTTAAGTAGTTTAATAGAAAGTATTTTGTCTGCGCTTCCCTTTAGGTTCTAGCATTAGTGTTCATTCGCAAGCTCATGGATTTATGCTTCACCAAAAGAGAGCTTAGCTGGCTTGATGATCTTATGCCAGAAAGTAAAAAGAAGAAAGAAGATGACAAAAAGATAAAAGAGAAGGAAGTAAGTGTGGAAACAATCAAACTGAGCATGCTGTAAATTACTAGGAAATATTTAATGTGATTTAGAAGAATTTTGTGTGACCTAAGCAGATGACCTTATATATGAGATATATATTTTGAAATTCTTCACTAATGAGAGGAAGTTCTTTACTAGAGGAACTGTTGCTGGTGGTGAAGGAATTAAGTCACTGTTTCAATTATGCTGTTATGAACTATGATTCTTACTTGTGATGAAAATTAGCAAGCAAAGTGGAAAGAAGCAGTTGTTAGCACAAAAATGATGGGTTTTTTTGTCTTTCATCAGATTAGAAGGAGAGAAAATGGAGAGAAAGGAGGAGAGAGAAGTGGTAGAGTTTCTTTACTGTGCTTGCTTTAGTCACAGAACTGTCCATAATATCAGGGACGTTTTGCTCGTGTGCGTTGGTGGAGCTGTTGTTGAAAGCAGCTGCTAGTTACCAATGGTACAGTAATAAAGCTTCTGTAACTTCTCCATAAAAGCCCTGCCGTGCTGTACACCACCGAGCTGAATTCCGTGGAGGCTTGGAACACCCTCCTTCCCCAGTTCCCATGGCCCCTGCCTTAATAAAACACTTCCAAGAGGAAGGGTCATAAGCTCTGTCTCCTGCATTCCACTGCGGTACCTACATGGAAGTGCCTCCTACCTCTGTGGAATAACTGTCAGCATGAGAGACTTCTTTGGCTTCTGCTGTGTGAATAATTTTACAAACTTCTTACTTGGAATTTACAGGAAGCAGAGAGGATGTTTTCAGACAATGAAAGTGTACACCTTGCATATGGAGAAGCAAATCTGGATTTTCCTGTAAAAACCCTGAAATACAGGTATAAAATAATGTTGGTCTGTTAAAAGTTCTTGTATCAGATGCTGCAATTTGTTTTATATTAAGTTGGTTGTGTATGAGTTGAAATGTTTTTTTTCCCCCAAGCTTGTAACTTTGCCATGATTAGGAAATACGAAGATATATCTCACGGTACTACATTAGGATTTTTATATTGCATTGTTCTTTGAAACTGCATCTTAATTATAAATTTACATGACCATCTTGAACAGATCAGATGACTCAATTTCGACCAGCTGTGCTAAAGGTGAAGAAGCGTCCTTGGTCAGTTTCTATGGAATATTTGTGTGCTGCTGTGCATGAAATACTGAGCATTAAGCAACTAATAGCATCAGTTGAGCCATGTGTTTACCAGCCACTTGGATCTCCCAGAAGAAATCTAAGTGTGTAATTCTTCAGTTTACCTAAGCAAGGGCTAACGTTGCTAATTTCTGTGATACATAAAACCCGTTTCAGGCAACCATTTTTACTTTAAAAGGTTATTTTCTGTGTAAATGTGAGAATAGATTCTCTTTCAGAAAAGGAAGTACTGGAATTTCAGTCATGGAAATTTTTCAGCTGTGGTAGGCATTTTGTCTCAGTTGGTTTCTTCCTTACTGGGGTTGTATTTAGCTGAGTTGTCAGGTATTCTCAGCAGTTCCAACACGACCTGAAGATGTGACAGAAAAATAGCTTACACGTTTTCTTTTCCTCTCTAATAATAAGGATTCCTAGGTTAAAAATTTGCCTTCCTGTGGATCGAGGGTAGTAGCAGGTATACCCTGATGAGAGCTGGGAACAGACGGAAATTTGGATTAGACAGATATTCCTGCTGAGTGCTGTTGTCTATTCTGAGAGCAGGCTTAATCAGACTTAAGCAACTCAAATGAAAATGCTAAAGCTTTTTAAAAAACATTTGAGTTGCTAATTGCTTTCACAGCAGAACTGTGATTTCATCAACTGTGTGCACGTGTTTTTCCATGTATTCTGCCGCCTTATATATTTTGTGGGGATCCCTGAGGAAAAATGGCTTTGAAAGTTTTTTCTGCCATTTGAAAAACAGATGACCTTGGGTAGATTCTGCAGCTTAAATATGGAACAGAACAGAAAACAGACCTACAGGCAACACCTGAGTCTGCTATACGTGTAACGAGGACAAAAGTGGAAATAGGCTTTAAAAACTTAGCATCTGTGAGGAGAAACTCACCTTCCGCAGCACTTGGGAGGGTGGTGGTCTGGCAAAAGAACCTTGCAAAATGTCTAGTAAGGCGTTCAAGTTAAAAAAATAACTTGTAATCTGCCCAGATACTTGGAACTTCTAGAATTTTAATAGTTCCAAATCTCACCTGAATTTTTGAAATTTTATTAACTTTTGCTCTTTTGCCGTAGTTAATTTCCTAGAAGCCACTTAAAGTAACTGATTCGTGAGAGCCTTAGCACAATAGTGTGATTCAAGCCGTTATTTCTGAGCACGCAAAGTAATTTTCTGAAGTTATGTATGGGTTGCCTCTCAAGTATTCTTAGTATCTTATTGATATCTGTGTGAAAAACTGTTTCACATGTATGTGAAACACGTTCACATGTTTACTGTGTAGTTATGGTCGTTCTAGTGAGTTAAATTTCCAGTTTTTTGTTGAAGTATACTTTTAAGAGATGAGCTCAACTTGTGGCTGTGTAAATATTGAAAGAAGGCACAACTGATGAAAATGATGAGTGACAGGAAGTGTTAATAGTGTTGCAAGGAATTGAATACTAACCAGAAAGTATGTTTGTTCTTTAGCATTGATCCCTCAGTTGTAAACATATCAGACGAAATGGCCAAAACTGCACAGTGGAAGGCTCTTGCCATGAATACTGAGAATGCCAAAGTAACCAGAGCTAACCTGAGGTAGCTATAACTACTCACGTTTTTTCTAACTATCGTCTTGTGTTTAGCAGTTGTACTTATATTTATTGAAATATATCTCAAAAAATGAGTATATGTGGTTTATAAATCTGAGTTACCGACTTTTTACTTTAGAAGAACTTGAATTTGAGCTTAATTTTTCCTCTTTACTCTGAAGTTTATGAATTTCCATAAGGAATTATTTTATTACTATTTTATTAAATATATTATTTTAAATAATCATTTTAAAATTGCTATTTATTTGCTTAATACAAGCGTTTACTACTCTGGTGAGCTTAGGGTTTCTAAATACTAAAGTGTGTATGAGCATGGGAGTGGTTTGATCCTCAACAATACAAATTCCACTGAGAACAGAAGGTAAGTCCAGCACTTCCATAGTTGCTTGGTGCTGCCCTAGGATTTGCCCTATGTTTTTGTGGGTGGGTGGGCAGGTTGCTTAGATTGGTTTTCCTCAACTCATTTTTAATATCTAAAAATGAAACCTGTCTCAAATACTATCTTCACTGAATATGAAATATACTTGACTGAAGTACATGGACAGATCACGAGTCCTCAGTGCTGTGAACGTTCCCTGTAAGCTGACATGCATCTTCTGTGCTGGCCAGTAGCCTTCTTCTGCCATGAGCTCCCCATGAAAGAACAAAGTCTGTGTGTGATGAATCATTCTGCTATTCCGTCCTAATTTCTTCCCTGCTGGCTGAATCTATCAAGGGAAACAAGCCAAAACATGAATATTTATGTGGAATATCCCCAGCTTCCTGAAAAGCTGGTAATTTACAGGGACTTGATCTGTGGATCATGCAGCTATTGCTTAGTAGGTTTTATGAAGGAAAGGGGAAAATGGGCACGTTTGCCTCAGAAAACTAAACTGAAGCAATGCTGTTGACTGTTGTATGCATCTTCAATTGGCTGATCCCTTTCAGCCAGTTCTGTCAGAGGAAGGCATATTCCAGAGATAGAGAATTGTCAGGTTTTGTATAAAATTACATCTCAGTGAAAGCGTTCGTGGTGAGGAGGGAGTGTTCACACATAAGTGTCCAAGTCATCTCAGGTACTGTTGGGAACACCAGTAGTGACTTAGCACTTGTACACCATCTGTCCATTCACCACATGCATTGCTCCAAATTAGGCATGCAAACGTGCTTTGCCTTGGCCAGCCAGCAGGTCAGCCCAGGGCGAAGGAGACAGAAGCTCTGAGGTATTGTAAGAGGAAAAGCTGAAGAGACTCATCAGTGCAGGCACCATTTCCAGTGAATGTCTAGGCAGTATTGTTCAAACATTTTTCAAATGTTAAACACGTTTGATTAAAACATTTTTAAAACTTGAGTACCACGCAAGCGATACCATCAAGAAGACAAATAATAGAGGCATTAAAGAGATAACAGAGCATGTGTATCAGTATACCGTCCTTATTTAATTTTTTTCTTTCTTGCTGAATTCTCAGAAACCCATTACAGAATTTGTGGATGATTCTAGTGCATTATCTGGTAGCCATTGGATGTATAAGGCTTGAAGAGATACAGGCCTGTATTTCTTTTTCCAGAAGAGTTAAGATGTTTAGGTTCGGTTTTCAGGCAATTATAAGTTAGTACAATTTCATCTTGCACTTTCCTGTTTCCCGAGTAAGTTAAGTTAGTATGGAATTACATGCAGCACTAGCAAATCAGGTTTCTGACCAGTTTGCAGTGTTTTTCATTCTGCTTCGCCTTGTAGTCATTATTCTATCTGTAATGTTTTGCTATAAGACATTTCTGTTTGATTTTATAACATACCATGCTAGAGCTTAGTACGGTAAAAATTCCGTCTTGGTAGGGAGCTTGCTAAAACTACAAATGAAAAATAAAAACCACTGGTGCCAGAACTAGCTTTTTGACAGGAAATCTGATATTGCATTAATCTGGAAAATGTTGAAAGGCAGACTTCTTGAGCCTTAACTCAGTCCGTTGCTGTTTTGAGGTATTTGCTGTACTTTCTTTGCATGCTGTTGAGATTCAGAGATGTCACTACTGGTCAGTGAAAAGTAATTCCCAGTAAATTAACTGTTCAGTTCTACTAAGGTTTTTCTGCATAACTGTCTTCATCTGGTGGTACAGACAGACATTTAGTACTCTGATAAAAACGGTTCTGTAGGCACTGCTATTTTCACATTTATATTCAAAGACTAATGCAGTTTGAAGCAAGCCTGTCTTTTATAATTCCAGATGACATGTTGTGTGGGTTAGCATGATTTATTAGAAGTCACATTTTTTTAAAAAAATTAATTTCTGATTTTTTTTTGCCTTTCCTGAATTGATCCAGATTGCCTTTTCTTTCTGCCTCAACCATGTGTCATAGTTTACAGACTCTGTGGAGTCTCGGCACAGTTGTATTTTCTAAGGAGACCCAGAATTTTTCTCTTTGCATTAGAATAGATTTTTTCTTTAAAGAGCAACTCTACAGATGTGTCATCTCTTCTGAAACTCCTCCTCCCTCTTACGCTGTTCCATTTGATCTTCTACTGACTTGGAACTACCTCAGGACATTCCTTATTGTCCTTTGATTGGGCACTGTTCAGGATCTGTGTCCCTACGAGTGGCAGTTCTGGAGGTGCCACTTGTCTTTAGGGTCTTGTGCTCCACCTGAATGGACACTTAGACAGGTTTCTTACTGTCCTTTGCTGTTGTTGGAGGTGTGGTTTCCCCTTTTGAACAGACCGAAATGTTCTCTCATCCCTGTGAACAGATGGTTTCCCTGCCCAAGAGTAAAGCAGTATTAGTAATATTGCTTGTTATGTATTCTGAGTGGTTTTAACTAGACAGTTTTGCAGGCTGTGTTGGGGGTTTGTTTGTTTGTTTGTTTGCTTTTAAAGATGTTTTGCATTAACAGTTTCCAATCAATAAAAGCAGTGGAATTGGATATGGTATTTATGGATGAGATATTGGTATTTTCTCTCTTTGTTTGTACTGTTCTTGTGAATAGTATTTGACAACTACTAAAATGTAATAGAAATGCCTTGTCATAAAAGCATCCTTATGTAAATATTTTCAGTGTTCACTGTGAAGTATAAAATTTTTTAAATTTAACCTTTCCTAAAGTGAGCCAAATCTTACATTTTCTTCTTTGTTTTCAAACAGCCCTGAAAAACCGGAAAGTGTGAAAATAGAAGTGGAAAATTCACATGTTGTGAGATATGTGGATGCCGAAACATCTTTATAGAATGGAACCAATGGGAGTTGCGTGTATTTGTGTGTGTATATATATCACTGTAGGATATTATACCATGGAAGTGTGATTGCCAGTTTAAGGAGCAACATATATTTAATTTCTGCAATTGTTTAGGGCACTGTAGATATGCTTGCATAATGCAAAGATTTTCCCAAAAAAGTGAGTGGTAATCACACTTCAGCTATTTATTTTATTGGAAATTTTATTTTAATTTTTAAATAGGAGGACTGTAATGAATGCTTATTATTTTCAATAATCAATATGTGCATAAAAGTTACATCAGCTTTTGCTGATGATTACTGGTCCACATTGCTTAAAGTTTTGCAATACCTCTGTTTATAATGTGCGCTACAGAAGTTTTGTTTTCCGTGCAGGCAATTAGTGCTTGTTTTTGCAGGGTATACTTTTTTTGTGGTTTCATAGAACAAATATTAATGTGCTGTTGACAAGAGCTACTGTGTTTTATGTTTCCACTCCATGCTAGTGTTCCTGGTTTCTGTCTCTCCTCTTCTACAGAAGTGGCCTAGAGCCCTAAGTCAGGTGGTTAGTTAAGCCTTAAAATGTATCTACATACCCTGGTGTGCTGCTTTCTTTCTTTTTCTGAATTCTCCTGAGTTTTCATTCTTGTCCAGTAGCAGTATGAGTGCAGTAATGGTAGTTACAGCCCCAAGTCAGTATTTGCCATTCTGGACGCTCCATGTTTACACCATGTAAATTGGATTTACAGGCACCAATTGGTCTAAAGGAAGTTATAAGTACTTACCACGTCAGTACTCTTGCATTCTTTTCTTCCTGTTTTTACTTACATTTTTTCCTATAGATTTTTGGGGTCTGATTTACTCAGCTCTAAGATTTTAGACTATTTCATATCTTCATCAAATATATTTCTTCGTTAATAAATTTTTAAATTTACTGTGTAATTGATTAAATTAGCTGTAGTTCAATTCTGGAATAGGTTTATGATCAGTCTTACTTGATGGATTAGTAATTGCTTGTGGTATTTGCATGTACAGTTCTGATCCTCTCCGTTGTAAAGGGCATATATGATAGCACACCAACTTATTTTTAAACACTTTATTTATTTTAATTAGTATAAATTTTTATCATGTAAGATGAATTGAAAAAATAAATATTCATTTATTAAAGTAAATGGGATTTTTTGGGGACTCCACTGATAAAGATGCAGTAGTGCATTTATTGTACTTACATTTTCAAGTTCTAGTGTTTAGCATTATAATATTTGAAATAATGAGAATTTTATATATAAATGAAAATCTTGATCACTTACTTGTGCAGTTTCCATTCTTAATATTTTTTTGCCTTATGCCTTAGTGTTTTTTTGGCTTTAATTTCCAACATTATCTCTTTGCATTCTGAATTGCCACTAGTCCTTTCTGGATGCATTACAATGGCTTTAATTAGAATCTGTGCTCATTTAATATTAGAAGATGCTGTTTGCTTAATTCTGCTTTTGGCAGAGTTGGGAGTTTTACCATGGACCAAGTGATAAAATTCTCAATAATTGCAAAAGGAGCTGATTCTGGAGGAGGGCAGACTTTATCTGAAAATACCACTTGAGGTGGAGTTTTGGTGCTCTTCAGCCAAGTGTCACCTGTAGAGAAGGTAACTGTAGAGTACAAAAATAAAACAATCAGTGGAATAAAGAGAAACATTTAAAAGCAGTATTTACGTTACATGGACAGTTACTGTTCCCTTTAAATGTAATGCAATTATTTAACATTTTTTTTCTTTCCTTTTTTCATTTGACTGAATTCCGAGAAGATAGTTTAAAGGAAGGAAGTCGTGGTGTACAGCAATATGAATAATGGTATCCAAACTGTCATAACAAAGGCTCAGATCGGTGGCAAAGCAAGTGAGGTCTGCATTACCAGTTTCATCAATGCTGTGTAGTGACCGGCATTCTTAGATAATAGTGTAGCTTGTGCCTTAGTTTGACTTCGTGCTCTTTCAGAAAATAACCCGTGTTTTCCCTCTGATCAAAGTGAGACTACAATGAAACTACAGCAGATGGTTTCTCAAAACTTTCTACATTATTAAAAAAACCCCAAACAACACCATCTGCATGCCAGTACTTGACTACTAAGTACCTCTTGTTCTGAATCAAGGAGGGAAGAGATATTCTGAGCATTTTATGTAGCATCATCCACAACACAGTACTTTTGTCCTCCCAGTAGTGTTTTATGCTTTGTTTTCACAGTCCTGCAAGAGTTTCCAAAACCTCAAATATTACTAGAAGCCTCTTGGATTTCTAACTCTTTCATGCTGGAAATCAAGAGTTCCATGGTGCTGCACACCTTGTATTTGGCTTCTACTTGAGAAGGGTTAACTTTTGGTCAATGTTACAGGACGTGGGTATATTTTGAGTAAAGTTGAAAGGAAACAAAACCAAAGCCCCACAAGTCTAATCACAGTATTTATTTAATTGTGTAGATATTTTAATCAGTGCCAGAAATACCATGACTTGGCAAACCAGTTTACAGTGACCTTTGGTTCCAGGGTTCTTGGGCAATAGTTATACTTGCACTTTCTTCCCATATGAACAGGAGAAGATCTGATATTAAGTGCATAAATCTCTGTTGCTAATGGATGGTTAAGTGAGTCACTGCTCATTTTACACCTTCTCTGCTTTAAAATCACACATAGTATTAAAATAAAACAGCTATGGATGTAGTTTATTGTTTGTAGCAATATGTTTTGCCTTAATGGATGCAAAAGAGCAGTGATAATTGCTGTGCACTGATTTTTTTTTTTCTTAGGGCTTAAGCCCTGTAAAAACTACGCCAATGGATTTCCATTCCAACAGTTAGAGGAAAATAACAGCGCTGCACTTTTTATAGATGCCTTGGTTTCCTGGAATGGAGCTTAGTGCTACTGTGTACCTGGCTGCAGAGCCACCTCAGGAAGTCCCTCTTTTTTTTTTTTTCCCTTCTTTTTCTTTTTTCTTTATTTTTTTCTAATTTATTTATAAATATGAATGTTTACATGAAATGTAGGTCTTAATTTTGACCACTCCATTTAAATTATCATCTAAAATGTATCACTTAAACACAGTTTTGTGTTTAAATTATATTCTAGAAAACTCATTCTTACTATTTTCATATGTATTACAGTGACACGTTTTTCATTCTGTTTACATATGCCCAAGTTAATGACAATTTCCTTCTAGATTAATTTTGCAGCTGTAACATAATACTTTATACAATTGTTCCATTAAATGTTCCAAATTGCCAAGTTTGTCATCACAAAACCAGTCAGGGTAGAACTTGGTGCCGTAATGGTTTGGGATCCTTTTCAACCAAGTGTACTGGCCATTTTTTCTGCGTTTAATGGAAGTTCTCCCGTAAGTTATCATTTGCTTCACCTGCATCTCTGTCTCCATCTGGTCACTTCCTAACCCGTGCCCTTTGCAGAGGCGGGTTCGGCGGGCTGCAAAAGGCGTCTGTAACAAACGGGTGTCACGCCGCAGAGCCCGCGCCGCTCCGAAGGGTTTGTCCTGTACATAGTTCTGTAAATCGTAATGGAAACGGTTCATGGCTTTCAGTTCACAAACGTAATCTGTCAGGCGAGCACCACAGCGAGCTTCGTTTCCTTTTTGCTTTCTTATGATTAGTAATGTTTTAATTACTCATCTATGACAAAATTATCAAGTACAGTGAAATGTGGGAAATACTTTGTTTATACTGACAGTAATTTATTTTATGGCAAATGTTCAGACTATAGATGCACACGGCTTTGAGTCAGCATTAAGTGTAGTGCTATAAATAAAGCAAATTGCTCAGTAAGTTTGTCAATTTTATTTTATAATATTTTTAGTGAAAACTTATAGGACTTTGTAGTTGACATTGAACTTTACCTAAAGACACTTTCATATTGAATTTAGTATCTGTTGACATTTATTTGGAATAACGAATGAGTTTGAAAATCGACACTTTTCTAAATGATTTTATTGGAAAGACACATCATTTATAGTATTTTCCTTTCTATTCTTGCTGATGCTCCTGTGCAAAGGTGTCTTCCAGGTTCAGCTTCTGCAGCTGAACTGACGTTTTGATTTTAATACTCTTTATTTGAAATGTGATTACATACTGTATGGTTCGAATTTTTTATGACTGCTTTTCTAATTACAGTGACGTTTTCTTACTTTATAAACAAATCCAAAGCCAATGAAAACATTATTCCAACTGTAGAATCAATATTCAGTTTATACAGAAAACACAACTCTCAGACTTGTCTTTAATGTGAAAGATTCAGCCTTTTTGTTGTTTTAATTACTGCTAGAATAAAATTATCTTTTGTAACGTTTCGGAAAGTTGGTAAAAGCAATAAACAATCTCCTGGACTCCATTCGGGCTGATTCTGTTTTCATTGCCCGGGGCCGGGGGGTGCCGGGATGAGACCCTGCGGGGCGGGCCCGGCCGCGGCGTCCCCGTTCCCATGGCAACGGGTAGCACGGCGGCTCGCCATTGGCCGGCGGGCCCGGCGCGCGCCAACAAGAAGGGAGGTGATTGGCCGCGGGGCGGGGCGGGGGCGGTGCGCGGCGGGCGAGGGAGGTGCTGAGGGGACGCGACGGGCAAGGGAACGGCAGGGGAAGGGAAGGGCGAGGCGAGGACAGGGAAGGCGGCGAAACGTCCCCATCCTCCTCCCGTGCCACTTAATGACATGTTCCACAGCCCTGCACCGTCACCGGCTCTGAGCTTTCAGTGGGCATTGAACAATCTCGTGATTCCCAGAGGCTCCAAGTCGTAGCGATATAATTCCCTATAAAGGTCTGCCTGGTAGCGCGGGCGGAGAGGGTGAACTTCAAAGAGCTACGTATTATTGTCAAGTTTATACTGAGCTGCTCACTAGACCTCAGAAATCCCCTATTCTTTTTTTTGTCTTTTTTTTTTTTTTTTTCCTTATTTATGTGAACTGCAGGTTAACAGGCTGGATTTAGGCAAACTTTACAGAGAAAAGTTATGTTCTGGAAATTAGGCCAGAGACTGACCTTTGGTGGATCCAGGAATCAGAGAATAGACCTAGCCGTTTATGGCTCCACTGGAACTGGGGTGGTACAGAGGGAAAACCAAAAAAGCAAAAAACAACCCCAAAACAGCAGTAGCTTGAATATTTTCATTTGTCAGGAAAACAGGAACCTTACACTAGTTAACTTTTAGAGAATCTCTAAAGAAAGACTGAGATACATATATGTGCGTGGAAGTTTTTGTGTATAGATTTCCTTATTGATTCAGTTAATAAAATGAAATATTCTTCAAACATTGTCTGTATAGGTTCTTCAGTACAATTTCCTAGACACAGGCTATCACTAATGGGGATCTATTATGACTGCTGTGCTCTTTGAGAACAAGAGGGGAAGCCAGCCAGAATTCCCTTATTTTCCATCAGACTGGACAAGGAAAGTACCTTTTGGGAATTTTTCATCACCTTTGATGCTTTCTTTGCCTTCATTTTGACCATGTTTGAAATCCATTTCTGTTTTGACAATAATATATTGTTAATTGCTCTTTTAAGGAGTGAATTCGCCTGACCTTCATTGTGGTGACCCAGCTCATGGTATTAGATGGGGTATTAGATACATTCCTATCTAGCAACAGCATCAAAAGTCTCATTAAAGCCCACATATCTGCTGCTGCTCTTTCCACCTTAAGCCTGTTATCCTGGGTGTGATTACACAGTGGAATTCAGCTGCTGGAGTGATTAAGGAGTTCAAGGGAAAATCAAGCAACTAGTTGGCTTACAAACTATCCATATCCAGTGTTATTGCTAATAAAGATTATGAGGAATGTGAGACATCTCCTTATTGAAGAGACCACTACACTGCAGTCGGTGGGGGTAGATTTATCCTCCCACACTTCTTTGTGGTTTTGTTTATTTTGGGGCTTGTTTTTACCTTCTGGAGCTTATGTGCTCATGGCATCTGGGACAGATACTCGACTGGGCCACAGATCAAGTCCGGGGTAATTCCTTTGTCTCCTGTTTCTCATCATGACGATTCTTTCATTTCTGACAGGGTTCTTGGAGCATTTCTTGTCCTATCCTGCATTCCAGTGCTATAAGAATGCATCTCTCTTCCTATGTAATTGAATCAACATAACTAATTAAATGTAATTACCCCCAATTAAAATGAATACATTAATATTGCTCTAATTTCATTGCTTTAAATGGAATGAAAGGAGACAGTGCTGTCAAAACGTTTTTCTTTTAATGTGTCTGTGTTCTTTAAAAGGGTTGTCTGATCTCAGTTTTTATCTGGCACAACGGAATGAGTGTTGTTTGGTGTGTTTCTTGCACATTCCTCACGGCTGGTGTAATAGCAGACGGATAGTGGTGACAGCAGTGAAGAGCCTGGCTCCATGGACATTTCTGCTGGCATGAGTAAATAAGAAACATGGGGTGGGAACTTGGTGACTTCAAGAAAGTCAAATAACTGTGAGAATAGGTAAGTGAGTATTACTGTCTATTTTCTCTCAGGTTTCTGGCTGATAGAAGGAAAATGGAGTTGTTTCTGTTTGCCTACCCCTCACTCAGGACACGGTGCTAATACACCTGCCTAAGTTAATGACTGCCTGCTGATGAAAGGGGCTCTCTGCTCTTCTCCCTCGATTTACACCTGTGCATTCCTGCCCTGTCAGCAGGGATACTCATCAGGCCACTGTAACAGTGAGCTCAATTGGTAGAAAGTAACGAGACAAAGGGAAGCATATTGTTTTCTGTGTGTTTAGCTCCTAAACTGGCTCAGATTTGGGTCAGATCACCTGAAGAAATAGAGAAGAATAGGGAAGGGAAGGGAAGGGAGAAAGCCATTTTCAGTGGCAGCTGGCTGTTAATTAATCGGTTTAATCTCTGTAGTAAGGTGAAGGGCATAACACTCTAAGCTGCATGGATAAATCCTCCTTTCTGCATGTTGTCCCTGCCCTTGTACAGCAGAAGTACTTTGGAGACAAGGTACTCAGGGCTAAAGTAGGAGAGATTATTTGTAACCTGAATAAGGTTTCCCAATCCAGTGAGCTGTGCATCTGAGCTGCTGCTGGGCAGACAGACTGAAGAGGTCAGTGCAGGGTCAGTTTGTGGCCAGAGCTGGCCTCTTTCTTGAAAGGCTTACTGACTTGGTGGCCTCTAGGAAACAGAGGTAACCTCAGGGTGAGTCCTCAGAGCAGGTTGAGGGCTGTTTCCTTGAGTGAGCAGTGTCCCTTCATTCTCAGCAGCAGTGAGGGGAATTTGGCTTGATGTTTGTCAGGTTCAATTTTGCACAGGGGCTTTTGGATCTGTAATGGCAATGAATCTTTAAAATATTAGTCATTGTTACTCTGTTTCATCTTTACCAAGGCAGAGCAAATATCAAAAGAATTGAAATGGCAGCCCTAAAGCAAGGTTGGTTGACAGTTGTAAAGTGTTCTAAACAATCTCACAGACCTAACAGTTCTGGGTTAAGTCCTAACCATACTGGGAATCCTGCTGCTTGTGGTTTAGAGATTTTACCCAAGGATTTCATGGGATGCGAAAATTTTAAGGTTTAATTCTGTTTGCTCATGGACAAGTTACTTGTGTGTGGTTAGGTTGTTCTTTAATTGGTAGAAATCTGTTCTTTGTGCACAGGTACTCATGGTCAAGTAGACAATTTTTGAGTTCCACGCTATTTCCTGCTGTGCAGATGTGAGGTGCTTAATGCATCTGGTCATGCCTCAGTGATATCCCAGATGGATGGGGTATTGGGGAGATGATATAAGAATATCACTGAAACTGTACATGGAAATTCTTACTCAGGAGGATTCGTAGTGTGCTTAGCAATGTACATGGCTTCTCTTAAGTTTTAATGCTCTCGAAGCAAAGGAAATAAATACTTTGAGCAAACTGCATTTGGGTTAGTCTGAACTCAGTAGTTTTGTCTGCTGACTGGTAGAGCAGATCCTGTTTATATTCATTCCCTGGTAATAACTGGTGCCACAGAAGTGTTCTGAGGTGTTTTTCAATGACCTTGTTGAGCAGATGCATGGAAGAGAGCAGAGAAATTTCTTGTGGATCCAGATCAATGATTCCCTGTGGTAGGATAAAGGCTTGTTTAAAAGACTAGAAATGGATGAACTGGGCTTACAGGCCACTTCCAAGAGGGATTTAATACAGTGCATGAGTTCATACTGACAACAGTTGCATTTTGGGTAGTTCTGTGATGCGAGACTGTGCAACTGGGAAAACGACTCTGATGTTCATTTGGGAAGGAGCAGCTTCTGGTAGTTTACAGTGCTTTTGTTTCATGACCAGTCTTCTTCTTTTTCTTTGCTTTTATCAGGAGGAGAAATGAAAATCAGTAGCCAAGGAATTCTATGCTGCACAACAAGAAAAGGAGGCCATCAGGTCTCATACAGGAAATCCCGTTAAAGACACCAAAGAGAATGTCCAAACAGTCTGTGTCTAGTGAACAGTAAAATAGGTAGAAAGGATCAGACCGTGGTATTACATCCTTGGTTTTTAAATTGAATGTGCTCTACCAGTATGCTACAGCTGTATGTAATTCCCTCGGGTAATTCTACAGCCCCAGCCTGTTCCTGACCATTCTTTTCTTTCACTCAGAGAATGATCTGCATTGATAGAGTTGCAGCAAGAGCTTCATCTTGAATATCCTCTTTCTATGTCTTCCTGTATCTTTCTAGGGCTTTATAAGATTTTCAGTGAACAGGTGTTGTGTACTGTGCAAGTGACTAGCTGAGGGCTTTTTTGGGAAGTCAGCCCTACTGACTGAATGTATGTCTGTAGGGATTTAATGTGTGGTAATGGCTCTAATGGGGCCATGCCATACAGCTCCACTCATCTGTGGAAAGAAGCTGTGTCCCCCACTGCACGGAAAGCAGACAGGTTTGGTGTAAGGCATTCAGAAGACCTAGATTCTAAACTGCTGAAAATTTCTGTTATTCTTTGGCAGACTGTGTGATCAGAGATTCATAGAATGGTTTGGGTTGGAAGGGACCTTAAGATCATTGAGTTCCAAGTCTCTGCCATGGCAGAGGCACTTGTCACTATATACAAGGTTGATCACAGCCCCATCCAACCTTGTAAAAAATCCCTCTCCAACTCCTTTGTAGGCCCCTTTCAGTACTGGATTGCTGCTCGATGTCTCTCTGGAGCCTTCTCTTCTCCAGGCTGAACAACCCTAACTCTCTCAGCTTCTCTCAGCACAGGGGAGGTGCTCCAACCTTCTGACCATCTTCGTAGCCCTCCTCTGGACCCGCTCCAACAGGTCCCTGTTCTTCTGATGGGGGTCCCAGAGCTGGATGCAGTAGTCCAGGTGGGGTCTCAGGAGAGTCGAGTAGAGGGGGAGAATCACCTCTCTCCACTCACTGTATGCATCTCATTTTTTGGTCAGATACCTCTTTTTTCTACCCTTCATTTGACTTGTTTATGTGGATGATATAACTATTGTCTGTTGTCTGGACAACAGCTTGTTGTTGACAACCTTGATGTTATCCTGTAAGCACTGCTGTAACATAACCAGCCAATTCACAGAGAGAAATAATG
Source organism: Pomatostomus ruficeps (assembly GCA_013400735.1). Lineage (NCBI taxonomy): Eukaryota > Metazoa > Chordata > Aves > Passeriformes > Timaliidae > Pomatostomus > Pomatostomus ruficeps. The sequence goes on from VYZT01027195.1 coordinate 265,943, forward strand.
GCAGTAAGATGAAAGAAGAGGAAAAATCCTAAAAAAATACATGAAATAGCAAGACAGTATTGTCTACGCATATGTTGGAAAACCAAGGTTTCTGTGTGTTAGGTTAATACCTTTCTTATTAATACCTGGAATTTCAAAGGATATCCTGATATGATGCCCAAGGTTTCATGCTGAGAAAATGGCAAAGGTGGTTTTTTTCCTAAAAGCGCTATTGGTTGGTTCTGTAAGTAAACATGTTCATTTTGCTGCAGTGATATAATACTTTGTATCTACTTAGTTTTTAGGAAAATGAGTTTTTATCCCCATAATGATTATAGTGACACACAATGCCCAGTCAGAACAAGAAGCTGAAGAGCACAGAAAAAGCAACAGGCAAAAATCCTCCTGGGATCTCTATGAGGTATAGTATCTGACGTTTCACTTTGAACTTCAGCAGGACTCGTGTGGAATTTGCCCTGGCTGCCAAAGCAGAATGCTTCAATTTGAAATGCAGTATAAACATGACAACTGTTACTCTGGTCACAAAGTTTATTTACACCTTTGTTGATTTAAGGCATTCTGGAGAACTTGTAAATTCTTCCGTACGCAAAATGTGGACACCAGGCAGCACTGAAAAACTTTATTTTCTGTCAGTAGCATTGTTGCTTGTTGGCCTTCTTTACACTTATGGAAATACTTCTATGTAACCATTAACACATGCTCTTGCGTTTTTTTTCCTAGGGATTATTCTGACCTAAAAGGACTTCAGTCTCTCTTAAGTGTTTAGTCAAGGGACCAACAGGTATTTTTCAATAACTGTTATTAAATGTGCTTTAGAATTATAATTAATGGTGATTATAGCTTCTGGCATATGCTTAGAACATTGTGTTCTGTAATGATTAAAACATGTTAGCAAAATCTTGAGTAGTGGATGTCTTCCTTCTTGTACCTTCCTTTTTTCCTTCTTTTTGGCAACATTAGACCTTCTATGTGGGACAAATCACATTTAGAATGGGTAAAAGAATGAAACTGACCCTCTTCCCATTCTATTATACCATATTTTTTTATTGTAACAGGAAAAATGGCTTTATTTTATATCTTGAGCAGGTTTTATCCAGCTATTGTTGCATGTAGTCAAGTAGCCTAGGAGATTTGTTTTTCTCTGTGCCCTTTCACAATGTCAGGTAGGCTTAAAGATGTGTGAGTAACAGCATGGGGGAGAGCGGTAAAGAATATAAAATAAGATCAGCATTTTAACCATAAACAGTTTGTCTTCGAAGAATAACACTTCAGCTAAAAATATTCAGGGCATAAATACCAGCTTACAGGAGAAAGTCAAGTCTTCACCTCAGCTCACTTAGTGAAGCTTGCATTTTCCATTTGAAGCAAAGAAAACCAACACACGATGATGGGTGTGAGTCTTTGGAATCACAGGACATTTTCTCCCTTTCAGTTCTGTGAAAGGATTTGATAAAATGACTAATGGAGTCATCCATGTGAGGTAGGATTTATGCACTTTCTACCTGGTTAGAGGCCTGGAATGGCTTCTGAGCAGAAAGCTGAAACATGTGAGTTGTACAATCTAAAAAGAATGTGAAGGCTGTGTAGTTATGGAACTGGGACAGGTAAGAAGCACAGATAATGAGCATGTGTTGCAGATTTCGTTGGGCTTTGCTGTTATAAATTTTCAAGGACACCACTCTTCACCTTTATCTTACCTCTATGTACTTGTTTTCCAGTCTTGCTTTGTGTAAGTTTTCTACCACGTCAGTTTTGTTTTGCAGAGGGGATGTGTGTTTTACTATAACACCAAGTTTTAGGTCCAAAGTTCAAGTCAGGACTTGAGAAAAGGTACCTTTGCTTGATAATATTCTCATAAAACTTAAAATGCATTGTTTGCTTCATGACTACTATCCTTTCCCTCCTTAGCTTCCAGCTACATATTTTGAAAGTGGTCAAACCAGCGTGACAGAAACTTGGCAAAATGTCAAAAGCAATGAACAAAAGTCCAGTGGTCAATGGCAAGAATCAACAGAAGCTGTTGAGCTTGAAAAATTTAGGTAAAAATAACAAAAAAAAAAAAGGTGATGATGACACTCTCATATCTCTGAACATCTTTATGTATCTAAGGGTATCCCTTTGTTGAGCTGTTGAAGGCATTTATATTTTTAGATGCTATTACTTGTACTTTTCTTGTTAATCCAGCATTTGAGATGAGAATTGCATATTTTAAACTTTTTAAACCTGTTTATGTTTCTGTCTTTGTAAGTTTTGAACTTTCCCTCTCAGCAGAAATACTGGTGAGAGTTAGTAACTCATTTTAAATAGTGATAATTTCTTTATTTGGAAAACTTATACCATTCTGATAGTCCCAAATTATGCATGAGACAGACTGTTAATGTCTGGCAATCTGAAATGGTGTTATTCTGTGGTAACTGCTGACATGACATTTCTTAGTTTTTAATGCCAATGTTACCTTGCAGCAATGTAAAATTGTCTTGTGGCAAGTTAATCTGCAATTGGCCATTTTTCTTTTTTTCTTCATTATTAATGTGACCTACAAGAATGAGAGAAATTTTAGCAAGCATCCCAAACTTCAGCTGTTTCAAGATATCTTTGTGAGTTTAGTTAAGAATGGACTTCCCTGCAGGTCAGGATGCGAAACACATTCTTAAGCAAGGAGGAGGGCCACTTTTTCTTGCTTTCCATGAAGAAGCAAGATCCGTGGGTAATATTTCATTTTGTTTCAACAATTTCTCTGTGGAAACTACCAGCAGCACCTCTCTTCATAATCTCAGTTTTACACAACCATTTGTGTATTGACTTTGAGGAGCAAATGCTTGGGTTAGTTGTTAGACAGAAGAAGGAAGGACTGGATATGTGACAAAACTTGGATGACCAAAATTCTAACCATTGCGTTTTCTTGATTATTTATCTGTATATGGTGTCTGCAATCTAGAATTTGATTTTCTAATTTATTTTACTGTTTCTATTTGTATTTTATGAACTGCTGCCTTCATAGACACAGGCCAGTGGCTTTCAGAAAATTCAGATGAGTTGATGCCACTTGTTTGTATTAATTTATGTGTATAACAGGATTGCATTTTTCAGGATTTTTTTTTACTGTACTCCTTTGCAGTGTATTGTATTTCCTTTTTAAAGCTCAAATGCATTTTCTAAAATAACCCCTTAGTGGTACAGAAGCTTAAAGAAGGAATCCTAGATCATGTAAAGGTATTAATGTGTAACTGCTAGAATTTACGGAAGAATCTAAAAACATCACATAGTTTGTTTAGACCTTTGTTCAGAACCAGCTGGGGAACTAGAGATGTCTTCTTTGATTATCTGAATGGCAGTGAGTTTAAAACAGATCATTTAAGTGATTGGTAAATCTGGTACCTATTTTTTGCATGTGAACTCAGTACTCACCAGTGCAGTGGGTCAGCTTCATTTGCCAAAAATCTAAGAATAGCTTACACTGTGATTTCCCAAATTCTGTTTATACATTGTGACATGCGTGCCTCATATTTTGGTTTTCTTTGGTGGTTCTTTTTGACAGTAATGTGGCAAAACAAGCCTCTTGTATTAAGAATGGAGGCACCCAGGCAAGGTTAATGAAACAAGCATAAATTAGGAGGTATGTAAAACCCATAAGGTAACTGGAGTTACACAGGTGCCTTAGTTGCCCTTTGTCAATATTTTACTATGACTGTGGTGATGTCCTTGCTGTGGACCCGCTGCCATTTCATTTTGTCGGAGCCGCAGACTGTCACCTTGGTCAGCACTGCACACTTTGGCCGGCATAACCATGGTGGTTGGGTGCAAGAAAAATCACCCCTCCCCTTACTGGCATCACTGTGTGTGCAGAAGTCCTGGTTGCAGGTACTTTTCTTGACAAGAAAGCTGTGATCAGCTTCGCTTAAGTAGTTTGAATAAGTAGCATAACTAAGGCAGAAAAAAGTCCTGCTGGCATAAGCTGAATACAGCCTGTTGTGATGTGTATTGTAAATGGAGTTATAGTAGAAGAGGGTCTCAGATGTTAACCAGGCTCAGAGAATGACTCCACCATGGTAAGATCTTCAGGCCACTTTAAAATCTGCCCTAGGAATTTTGCACATTAGGTATATTGTTGCTGTTTTCTTTCCATGAAAGTTTTGTGCTGTTCTGAAGTGGCCAATTATGGAATCATAATGAGAAATGGTATCACTTTGGGCAGAATACTGGCAAAGAAGGGCTGAGAGTTTGTTAGTATCTATTTGTAAAACATTTATTTTTACAGAAGTATTTTTAGGTATTGGCGTTGTTTCCAACTGCAAATGATGAAATGGGAAGAGAACTGCCATGACCCATACACTTCTTCGGTTTCCAAGAAACTTATCCAAACAAGTCCTGTCCTCTCAGTTAAAACAACAAAAAAATACATGGCAAAGATGTCTAATTTTAGGTTTATTTTAAATAGGGAAATGGGGATATATACTTACAACAGACAGTGGAAATAGTGATTCCATCACTGGTATTTTACCCAGGATTACTGCCCCTGGATGCTTTCTGCAAGTCTGATTTGTGTTTTCTGCCGTGTCTTATGCTGGAGAATCATATGGAGAAATAGAATGGAGGAAGTTCTAGATGGAAATACAATCCTGTTTCAAGAACGTTTGAACTAAATAACAATTTAATCCCAGTATAATAGAATTAGAGTTTTTCAAAGCCAGAGTAGATTATGATAATTCAAAAGAATATTTTAAATATAGCTCTTTTTACTTCTGTAGCACCCATAATTTTACATAAGTATATTTTGTGCACTGAAGTTTTCTGTGTGATTTCTCACTTATTTTGCTCTTTTGGGCCTCAATTCAACCACTAAAAGTTTATATCAAAGCACGATTAGTTTGTTCTTAGAGATAAGCATGTGCTTTCCTGCATCAGTTCAGTGATAATAAATGATGGCTGGTAATGCTCATATAATGAAATAAATTTATTTATAGTTGCTACTGTGTTTGAATATAAATGGTATTAAAAGTTCTGTGGTATGGTATGTTGTACAGTTGTAGCTCGCTCATCTTCTAGTCAATTGATCCAGAATCAAACTGTTTTATGTAAGTGTTTAAACACCTTTTTATTGCATTTGGTTTATGGTTGGAATATTTCTTTTGCCCGCAGTGGGTTATTCAAGCTCCGTCCGTCCATTTTCTTAGAGTATTAATCTGTCTGAGATTATTAATGAGGGATCCATGCTACCAGGTCAGTATGTCAAAATCTTGTTTATTGCTTGGATAAGGGGATGCATGTAAGTGTCATACCCATGAGTTGTGTTGGTGCTTGTGTGTAAAAACATTTGTTCTTACGAGTGCACACTTACATGTGTGTATCTATATGTCTATGTGAGGATGGGAATTGCAAACAAACAGATTCCAAGAGTGATTTTGCACCATTACTGCATAACTCACTCAGTTTCTGGTATTTCTTACTTCATGTCTGTTGTTGCTGACCATAACAATCTCTGTAACAAATGGCTTGGTCATTGCTCTGAGCCCTAGGCTTGGTATTTGACTTTATCATATAGATATGTAAAATTCTCATCATGTAGTTAGTGAGGAAAACTGAAAGCTCCAGTTTAAGAACCTTTAAAATTTCATCTCTTGTGTTTTTATTTATCTACTTATTTTAAGTAATTCTGAATGGTTTGTGGTTTTTTGTTTTTGTTTTGTTTTGTTTTTATTGTTGTTGTTTTGTTGTTGTTGTTGTTGTTTTAAATTTATTTTTATTTCCATGTAGGAAATACTCCACAGCCTGGGTGGAATTGAAAATCTAGCTCAGGTAGAATTCCTCATAGTACCTTTGTCCATTATGTTGCATGTCAGTTTATTATGATTAGAATGATATCTACCATAAAAAGCAGTTGTAAAGATATTCTTGGTTTGTAGAAAGAAGTGAGTCTGTTCCTCTGTTTGCACATGAGCAGTTGGTGTGGGTTTTTTTCACTAATTTTCAAAACAACTGTCCTATAATCTAGCTGAATTAATCCAGGACTACTAGTTAGGAGACTTGACAAATGCCTCCTGAAGTAGGAGAAGAATTAGAAAAGTCAGCACAATTGGTTCAGTCAAAAGAAACTGTAAACTTTCGAAGGGAGATGAGTGAAGTCACCCTGAACTGTAGGAAATGACTTAGCAAAGGGGAAAGCATGCTGATAAAATGTTCAATCAGGCTTAAACCTTGGGGCTACGCTCCGATTGCATTACAGAATATTTTTTCATGAAACAGATGCACCACCTATAGGCTATTCCTGTTCATAACAGGCTAGGTTATGAAGTCTTCAAACTTTTTTTGTCCTAATGGTATCCTTTATTTTTCCTGCCCTACTTGTAGTATATGGAAACAGTAGCAAATCGTTTTGTGAATTACAGAGAAGAGCAGCGTCATGTGGACAAGGTGGTCACCATGACACGGAAGTGCAATAGCTGATAACAGAAATGATAAGGCTGCTCACAACTTATTGTGTGAGGCTTACAATGTTTAAAATACTTGTGGTGGTCATTAAGTAAGATATTACTGGATGCATTGTAGGCATCATCACACAAGTAAAAGCTGAAGTTCCTGTGGAAAAGAACAGGTTGTTTTTCTACATAAGTAATATTTCCTTAAGACATTGATATCTTTTTATGCATTGAAATAAAAGAGTAAAATGAGCTGGTTATGGTTCAAGGAATTTATGCAGTGTTTTGATCTGTTATCTGACTGGTAAAATGAAAATATTAGTGAAAAAGTTTCAATTTATGTGACTTCCTTTGTTCCATAGACATTTTCCAAAAGCTTGCTGCTGTTAAAAGTCAAAGAGAATGAGTATTAGCAAGCGGAGCACATAAAATAAGTGCTTTAGAAAATTGCTGATTTTGTTAAATTAGCTACTTAATGGAGTGATGTATTCTTTTCAGATTTGACCTAGGTGGGACTAAATTCCTTAGCTTGTCAGGCTTGTAAAGTAAGATAATCTTTGTGTTTTACAGATGTGTTAGTAGCATCATAAAAACAATTTAGTCTGCGTCAGTGAATTGGCCTGATGTATGGTTATTGGCTGTTTGTAAATAGGTTGTAAACAGTTGGACTAAACTTGTTCATATAAAAATTGGTGCACATGTGTACTCTGTCCCGAGCTACATATTACTATGTTTCAAATAGTTTATATACATTTAAAATATAAATATGTTTTAAAGTTTTTTACATCAATTTCTGCTCTGCTTTTTCAGTAGTAAAGTATTCTGTGTCTAAATATTCTGCGTCCGCCCAGACATCCCTTGCTATACATTACCATCAGTCTAAGAATCTGCACTTAACCATTGCTGATTTGTGGCTAAACTGAGATACAGCAGAGATCAGAATCAGTGTAGCTAGAGTTTCCTGATTCTGTCATGCTGCAGAAAAACAATGGCAGTTCTGATCATATAGTATCAGACAACCTCTTTGTAGAGAGTCTAGACAAACAGGAAGTTTCCTTAGATATAAATCATGAACAGAAGTACATGCAGGGCCTTAAATTACTGTGCTGTTTAAATATAAGCTGAATATTAACTTTTTGCGTCAGGAGGCCTGATTTAGAGTTCTGAAGTGTTACACAAAACCAAATTTTTCAAAGGTGTAATAAGTTGGAGACGTGCTTTAGCAGCCAAAGAGGTACTAACTGTAGCTGGAGAAGAAACATCCTTGCTTCTCCTACTGGGTGTATTCTAAGACTTTAAGGGTATATTTAAGTGTACTTTAAACCTACCTAGGACTTTTAACATTGTGTAAGGATTTGGTACCTTAATTTTTACTTTTCAGTAAATTTTTCTACATGCATTTGAGTCATAAAAGAAAATAACAAATTTTATATTTACTTACCTTGTTTCATATTTTGTTTTCCAGACCTTAGTAAATTTGTTACCTGCCAGAGACAGCCATGTGTTTTTTGGTGCCCTCCTTGCTCTGACTAGCTTTGCAGAAAGATAGGTTCAACTTAATGTCCCATAATTAACAAAAGCTTTTTAATGTTTTCTCTTGATACAGTCTTTAAAACTGCTCTTTATGAGGAAAACCTATGTGTTCTTAATTTTATATTGAAGCATTAGAAACCAAGTAGAAACTTTGGTCCTTGCAGCAGACTTCTTGTTAATGTAGACAGCTCTGCAAGACTGGAATCACAGAATCTGTCTTTGCAGTCCTCATGCAAGATTCTGGAATTCCTACTGACTTCCTACATAGAAAAATCTGAGCTTAATATAACAGTGCCTCACAATAATCAGGTAGAATATTGTTCAGTGTAGTATATAATAAATACATACACCCAAATTCATTCTCTTCTCATTAATTTGTGTTTAAATAAAGATAAAAAAGGGAAAAAAAGAGCAAAAAGAAGGACAGAATAACTTTCATCCATAAGGGTATTATACAAAAAAACCCTGCTGTTTCTACATTATTGGTCTGCTGTCTCCCAGACTTCCCAAAATTTTCATTCAGTTTAATTTTTTTAACATCCATGTTAATTTAAATGATGTTATCCATACATTTTCAATTTCCATTTAACTTTCTTCACTAATAGAAATGTAGGATTCTGTGTTACATTGTTACATAGGCAAGAAAGAGTTGGGAGTATATTATAAATGTTCATGGAAATTGTGATTGTTTTTAAAAATGCATCCCTTTTGCTTAATTACCAGTAAGACACAAAATACATTTGTATTTTTATTTTTGTGCATTCACATTTACTTTTTTTTGTATTGGGAAAATTGGGAAATTGTTGCAGTGTTACTCTTGACCCAACATATATTCGTGGCTTTAAGTGTTTGTGTGCACAATTTGATGTTATTGCTTAAGACTTGGGAAAAAGATAATTCATGAAATGTATAAAGGAGGAGGCTAAAGGGCACTGTGTGTTTTCCATATCATTTCATCTGATATAAATGCCAGGAATCAATTTGTAGTCCAGAATGTAGGGAGAAGATAAGTGAGCTCACCATTGTTGAGAACTTGCTGGTGGTATTACATGAATATGATTTTCTCTCTAAAAGGTGAGACATCGTTCGTGGATTAATTGTGTTAAAATAATTTTGACTTTTTAGATTTAGGGATGCGTGTATTTAGAGGAATTAGAAAATGTGCCACTTTAATATACCCAAGTCAAATGCTGATACCTGTGTATTTTCAGTCCCATACTGATATAGCAAAATCTTTTCCAGCAGTTTCATTGTAATCCATCTCCTCTGTCACCACCGATGGCCTCCGGTGTGGTGCACATGAGTTGCAATGTTACCGTGAAGTGATCGCAATCACTTCTCCTGGTGCATCTCTTCCTTGCTCCTGGCAGGCCGGAGTGCTTGGATGGGAAGCATGCTGAGCCCTGACAGCTCCTGGGATGCCCAATATAAACCACTAAAACTGCAAGACCTGGAGCTGCTGGAGTTTGTGCCAGAGGCTGAGTCGGATCCCACATCCTGTTGATCAGAAAATCATCAATGTTCCTTTAATTGTTTAATCTTCTCAGCCAAGACTGCTAGCAAAGCATCACTGCATTTCAGTGAGAAACTGACTTTCAAATTTGATACTACATCACCTATCACATTTAGAATTCTGAAGAGGTTATTAAAATTTCATGCCTAATTATTTTGCACATATAAATGACCTTTTATGTGACTAAGGATAGAGAAATTTAATATATGGAAAGGTTTTATTTAGATTCTGGGTTTGAAAATTATTTAGGTTATATGTAAATCAAAGGTTAGATGTAAGAGCTAGAATTTGAATGTAGACAGGAAGATGGTGATGTTCAATGCCAGTTAAAGATAATTTTAAATTCAGATATGAATCTGAATTCATATGTTTCATTAAACACACATGGACCTTTTTTGCTTCAAGTGGAAATGGATATCCTTAACCATATTTTCTATGGGAAGTCCACCTTAATTGCAGTTAATGAAACTCTTATAGGAACCTTTTAAGGGATATATCCAATCACTTTTTAAACATGGTATTCAAACCATACTAGAGAAGACTCAGACATTTTTGTGTTATTTGTGGAACTAGGCTATTTGAGTTCCACAGATGGACTTTACAAGCTCGTGCAGTCAGTGCTACTTGTAGAACTAATGCCATTAATGACAAGCTGGTGCCATGGGTGACTGCAGCCCACCTGGATACCTCCCTTCCTGGCTGGGTATGCCTGGTTGCCTCTGCTGGCAGTTGAACTCAATGTTAATGTAATTTCATCCCTTGTGAAAATTTGAACCATTGTCTTTCATTTCTTTAAATAGTGATTTTTAACCAGATTGCAGAGACTTTGTCTTTTTTTACTTCTTTTTTTTTTAATAGGAGATCTCTGTTCTTTTTTAAACATCCTGTGTTGTTTTTTTTTCCTTTGCTAACTGACAGTACAAAGTAATGATGTAGTTATTGTTAAAATTTCTTGCTGATTTGTTTTTTTAGGTTCACGGCAGAGTTGCCACAACTCCTTTGCGCAGAGTCACAAGTCAAAGAGCAAATAAAAATGTATGAAGGAGTTCCTGTCTTGCTCACTTTACTTCATTCTGATCACAGCAAACTTCTGTGGAGTGTAGTTTGGATTCTGGTACAGGTTTGTGAAGATCCTGAGATTAGCGTGGAAATTCAGATCTGGGGTGGAATCAAGCAGCTCCTTCCTATATTACAGGGGTAAGTTTTCAGTCCTCAGCATTGTGGCAAGTGTACAAGACTGTTTGGTGTTTTAAGATATATTTGACCAAGACCTGTTTTATCAAATAGCATCTTTGGCTTGTTCAGCTTTATGTGATGCCAGCAGAATTTAAAAGGCTATTTAGAACATGATGAATGAGCAATATTTTTTCCAGCCTTTCGTATTTCATTGTTATCCTAAGGTGTTTTTCATATATTCAATGTATAAAGTAAATAATGAATAAGTCATAATTATGTTTAATTCTCCTATTAATCAGACACCTATTTAGTGAGCTAGAATTGTGAATATAATTGATGAACATGATAAAGGAATTTTCTGTTTCAAGGTTTGTTTGCTTTCTCAAAGTGTATTAGCTAATTTAGTGAAAACCATACAAATTTTCAGAACTTCAGAAATGGTTAACAAAGACATATTAAGCCATTTTTTAACGCTGCAACTTGATTTTTGTTTTGTTTTGTTTTTTCTTCCAGGGAAAGAAGTCTTGTATCTGACCACTCTTCAGGTGGAAGTTTATTTAGTGCAAATGCAGCGGGCAGAATTCAGTATCTTCATTGGTCAGATGAGCCGAGTCCTGATGAGATACAAGAAAATACTTTCTCACTTCAAGCAGGTAGGTTTATAAGGTCTAATACTCTGTTATGTCTTTACATACACTTGTGCAAAAGGATTGAAAATATTTTGAAATGGTAAATGTTATACCTGCTTTACGAAGTAGGAGAACCAAATCAGATTTGTTTATTTCTGAATGTGTGATACCAGCACTTATTTTCAAAAAGTACACTATTGTTAGAAAGAAGTAAAGCATGAAGTATTAAGTACCTGGGAATCATACGTATTTCTTCATCTGTAAAAACACTGACAAAAAATTTTAATTATTTATTTATTTAATTTTGTGTTTAGCATGAGATTATTTTTATTTGATCATATTTTTCTTCTCGATTTAGACTTGCTATGATAGATCAATATGAATCATACGATTTCAAAGTGGTATTCTAATGACTACTGGTGAGGTGAGGATTCATTGGTAGTTGTGGAGCAAATCCCTTTTAGAGGACATTTCTCAACAGAGTCAAATGGCCCTAAATGTTACATCTGAATTTTTATTCTAGCTTTTTGTGCTGCAGTTACTGAACTGGTGCTCAATGAGCCAATGCTTACCAGGTTGTACTGGTAGGAAGATTTTATTCGGTTAAGTAGGGTATTATAGTTTATAATTTCACTTAATTGTTGTTATTCGTTATCATAATTTAAGAGATTGGAAATATGCTTATCTATAACTGTAGTGCTTCTGTTTCCTTATAAATTTACACACAGAGACATAGAAACAAAGGTTATCAACATAGGTGTCTGGAAGAATAAACAGCTTTATTCAGACAAGGTTCATTTTGGCATCTCTTGCCATGCTTTTGTCATATTCAAAATAGGATAGTAAATAAAAGTAATCACAGAATAAACTGAGAAATGCAAATTCTGAATTTCATTAATTTTTTTACAAAAAGCTATGCAGCTTAAAATTGACATGTTGCTGTTTCACAAACAATTTCTTTCTTCTTAAAAGTATGGTATTTCTGGGAGAACTTCCTGGCATTCCATCTCCAGGGATAGACCATTCTTAAAATCCCTGATTGTATTCCAGACCGAGTCAAAGATACAAATATTAAGGGCATTAATATCAGTTAAAAGCTGTAGCCAGCCCTTGAACTCTAAATGTTAAATCAAAGCCTTCAAGTTAGCTTAAAACCCAGCTAGAGGTATTCCTGGAGGAGCTGAGAGACCACGAGGCTTAAATATGAACAGGAAAGAAGTCTGTGGGTTAAGAGAAAAGGAATGAAAGTAAGTCTAGAAAAAGATATTTTTTATGATTCTTAAGCACTAAAATTGTCAATAAACTGTACTGATTTAGACAACCTTTTATCTAAACAATATAATTGTATATATTTTAGGCTGAGTCTGATTTCAGAAAAATAAAATATCCCTTGTTTAAATGAAATGGTTTTAACAGAGAGGCTTTCTGCATTGCACCAGCAGTGCATGGTAACTGTGGTGTCAGTAAATCACTTAAAAATTGATGGCACAACGTGCAGGCCTGGCAAAGGTGTTTCAAACTTCTGCTGCTCATTCTGTTGAAAGACACTGATCTCTCCATTTGTTTAAACACCATCCAACATCCCCCTTTCAGATCAGGACACAGCCTTGCGCGTGTTCATTTCAATTGGAGTTCCACCCTACAGTACCACTGTAGTAATTTTAAATCCTACTTCTCTCTTTTTGCTAATACAGCTTCAAGAGCTGCATGGTGAACGAGATGAAGACACTCACCTGGTCTCTAAACAGAGGAAAAAGATGTGCAGCTCTTTCAGTTATGTGCCAAGGAGGTCAATCTGAGTAACCTGTAAAGGTTTATATCATTTGGTGGCAAAGGACTCTTGGATCAGGGAGTTGGGAACTTTTGCTTCTTCTGTAGCTGCCCTCTACCTGTCTGTCCCCTGTCCTTGTCACACAGCCTTGGCAGCAGTCTGCAGGAATCCTGGTAGCAGACAGAATGGGTTTGACTCAATGGCTCTACTGCACAAAACCTAAGCTTAATTGTGGTCTAAGCTTAATTCTACCTTCATGAACAGTTGAAGAAAACATCAGGAACTGCAGCAGAGCCTCTGCAGAGCTGACACATATTCCCTTCAACTCTGCTAGAGAGGAGAGTAGTCTCCAATAGAGACCTTGTCAAGTAACTGGGAGCAGCACTCTACCAGTGCCCATCTATCAGACCTACAAAGTGGATGGAATAGTGGAGGACACATGATTGCATGAAAATGGAAGCTGAAATCAGTATGGTTTTCACAAAATCCTACTGAAGGCACTGACAGACTCCTCAGGTTATCACTTTTGGTGTTTCTCCAATTTATTTGTATTGAGACTTGATTTTTTTGTTTCTGACAACTCAAAATATGGTGCCACGTGGTGACAGGAGATCTATTGCTGCAATGTCCTTCACCTCTAGAGACAGAAGCATTGCTTCATTATTTCTTCCCAGGCTGTCTTTGTGGTATCAGTTTAAATGTAACAATGATTTAATTCTTACATACATTGAAGTAATTTAAGCTTATATTTTAGATGTGCAATACAATGCTGAGAACTTGTCCATTGGTATTAGGTTCTGATTTATCTGAACAATGGTTTTTATTTGTGGTTTCTAGGCAAAGGAGCACTATTAATGTTGACCTTTCTCTGTTTCCAGGCAAATGGAATATATATAATAGCAAAGCTGATTTTACCAAACAAAGAAAGGAATGCTGAAAAAGCCAGTTTATTACTGGTAACTTCCTTTATTATCATTGCACAATGAAAGCCCCTAACAGTTCCTGAGAATTTTTTATGAATTAAAGTTTATTTTAAAGTACAATAGAAAAAATAATATTTAAAGGGGAACTTCCCTCCCCCAAAACAACAAATGGCTCAGGAACTAAAAGTCAAACTGTGACTCAGTTTCTGTTCTGATTTACTTTGTTTCTGGCACCTCATATAATGTAAAGGAAAATCAATATTTTTCTTACGGTAATCTTTCCTCTACTTTTTCAGGCTGTCTAGCATCCGATCTTCTTTATAGCACCTTGATCTTCATTGAAATTCCCTCTAGACTTGACACTCTATTAATATCTCTTTATTTCTGGAGCATTTTACTGTGGATGTTAAATAAAATACATGAAGACAGGGCATAAAATAGAGAAAATTTAAGTGTAAAATAAATGTAGGCCAAATAAGCATAGAATGGCTCTTGGTTTTGCATGTCATTACTCCCATAAATGTACTGGTTTGAGTCAATTTAGGCTAAAGATTATCAGTAGTAATGAACTACCTGGTAGCTTTTTTCAGGCTCTGTGAAGTGGTGAAGGTCTCTAAGCTTTGGGAACGCAGTGCTTGGGGTTCAGGGACGAGCACAGCTGCTGCTGCTCCAGCTGGCAAAGCCACTTAGCACAGCTGAATGCATCAATGACCCTGCCTCTCACCTGCTCTTTGTTCTGACAGAGCCCCTGCCATGGCTATACAGCTACTCAGTCAGGTAGGCATGCCTGGATAGTAAAGAAAGGCATTTCCACCGAAAAAAAAAATCCATTCTAGTGTCATCTTCCTCATCACAGTTCTTCTAGATTAGAATTGGAGGGCAGATTGAGTGCAGTAGGTACCTGTCTACTGCAGTGAGGTTTTATAGTGCACTTCAGTTAAATCATCTTAATGATGAGATAAACGCAAACCTTCCTGGAGGGTAGGTATATGGAACTAACAGGCAGTCTAACAAACTGGAGCATATGCTCAATATAGTTTCGTCACACAACTGTAAGGAGCTTGATTTTGCCCACTAATGTTTTTGGATTCCAGCAGAATGTATTGGGAATAACTCACAAGAGGTACTAAGCAACTGTAGTGGTGTTAAACATGAAGCCATGTGAATTAATAGTGGACTTAATGATAACATATGAAAACGAAAACTGTTTTGGGCAAGAAGTATCTTTTTATGAAACCCTTTTCAGCTTATCACACTGCTACCTGTATTGCCTTTAAAAATGTTACTGCTCTGAAATACAATTGCAGCTATTGGAACATGCTTTTTGAGCTTCACAGGTATTTTTCTTAGAATTCTTGCAATGCTGGTGTGGTTTCTTTACTGCCCCATTGTGTGTGTTTTCAATGATTAAATTTTCAGCCTCCTTCTGCCATGCTACCTTAGTGACCTTACTTCATGACTATCTTTGTTTGCTCAGCCACAAATGTGCCATAGCATTGAGTCTTGACAAACAGAACTAAAGATGAGCTGCATCACAGCATGCATATTAACTACCTTCCAGCAGCTGTTTTAACTTTCTTCATTTTGGAGCTAAGGTGCATGAAGACAGAAGCTGAGGTACATAAAGGTCTCAGTAAATATGATGAATTTAGGGTTAAAAAGTTGAGTAACCTCTCTTTCTCTTCGTTTTTGTCCCTGTTAGAACTTACAGTGTTCCACACTTCATTTTTCAGAAAAAAAATGTAAAATGCTTTTTGTACTGCAACAGTACAAACCCACTGATTATATTTACCTATTTCAGCATTGGAGAAGAAAGCAGATCTCAAATCTTGTGCTATCTGCAGATGAAAAGAGGTGATCAAGATTTGGGTGTGCCTCAGCATGTGCTGTAGCTATTGTCACCAACTTTTTTTTTTTTTCATTGGTTTCCCTCCTAACTGTCCTTGCATGCTTTTAAAATACAGGAGGAGCTTAATACATTTTTATTCCCTTTCTTATCAGGTTAATAAGATAATCTGTCAATTAAATACAAAGTTTGACAGTGTATAAGGTCAAGGGGAATCCTTGTTTATCAGTGGCTTTTCCATATGTGTTATAAATCTCTCATTAATTTCTTTTCCTACTGTACTTTTATGTTTTCAGAGCCCTGAGATTTCTCTTCAGGATGGAAAGAAATCGACATATTTTTAAAAGGTATGTTAACCATATGTGTTGTGAAACTCTTTTAGGATAGCTTTCAAAAGTCCAATCAGAGAGAAATATTTTTAAATGTCATTTATTTTGTACAATTTTTGTCCTGTCCACAGCCACAGATAGTCATCCCTGTATTGCATCAGTGCCAGTCTACAAGATTAGGTGTTCAGTGTTGGGAATTCTGTTGTGTGCATGCCAGACAGCCTAGGTCTATATGGGCTCCTTCTCACCCATGAATCAATCTTTTATTTATGTTGAGGACAGATTTAATACTGCTGGCGGTAAAACATACTTTTACCCTGAAGATTAGCAGATGCAAGTTGCAGCCCTGGATAGCAGCAGTTAACTGGAAGTAGTTAAATTTCTTCTCTGAGGCCTCTACTCCTTCACCATGGGTCTGACTTTGCATCAAGCTGTTTTACTTAGCAGTGTTGCTGAAAGGTTTGGATCAATAAGGACAAAATGTTTGCCATCAATTATGCATTTTTACTACTAAGATGACCGTTTCACCGTGTTGGCTACAAGGGCCATGTGCAAACATACCGGGTGATTTGTGGGATTAGGATAGTAATCAGTGTGTCTAGGAGGTCTGCCTGGCAGTAGTGTTTCTGTATGTTTCTGTTATGTATCATAAATTACTAAAATTCTAAATAGGATTTTTATATGATTTTTATTTTTAAAAAGTGGATTTTGTACTGAAAGTGCCTCAGTTTATAATGAATTTTCATGGTTGGCGGCAAGTTTTTGAAGAATCTGGACTAATTTACTGTCTTTTGATTTTTCTAAATGCCTTAGTCTTCTGCATTTCTACTTATTCCAGAACTTTAAAAAGAAACAAAACTTCAGTCAAGCATCTAACTAATCAATTGTTGCCTATTATCTGTTGGCTTTTGCTTTTCTCAGTCCTTTTCATCTTTTAGACTAGGATTCTTGGACAAAAATTCTAAGATGGGTGTCATGATTCTTTAAATGTGGACAAATATTACTCCTTTCAGTTAATGCATTACCAGAAGAAACTCAGATACAGTGGTAACAAGCATAAAAGAAAGTAATGTAAAAAAAAGTAAAATTACTGGAAATTCAGGAGGTGCATTGACTTTAAAGTCTTAGACTTGTTTGGAGAATTGGCATTTATATTAATACCCAACCAATGGGGGCTGAAGTCTGACTTTTAAAAGGGGCTTTAACTCCTATTCATGTCGTGTTAGAGTATTAATATCTCAATAGATTAGTGAAAAATAAGTGTACTACTTAGGAGGTTCTAAAGTAAGTTGTAATAATAAACACTGAAAAGTCTCTGCTGTAGATTAATAACCCCTGTGTACATTGTTTCTAAAAGATGTAAAAAAATTTGAACCTTTCTAGACTTTTGCCTACTGACTTTTTTGAAATCTTCATTGATATTGGACATTATGTGTGTGATACCAGAGCTTATGAAGAGTTGGTATCAAAGCTAAATTCGTTAAAGAGAAGTTAAAACCTTAAACCTTCATCATTTTAAGAAGTTGTATTCTTGCACATTCTTAGCACAGGAAAGGCATAAAATATTTTAAATTTATTTATTTGTCATTTAATTTATGACTAGGAGGATGTATTGAAGCAAATTGCTGAAAATATTGAGAGCATGAATCAGAATAAGGCACCCACAAAACTTACAGGAAATTATGCAATTTTAGAGCACCTTGACAGTGGAGCTTTTGTAAGTGCATATAAGGTAAACTTTTCTTTTGTTGTTATTTTACAGATTTGAGGGGAAATTTCATGAAGAGGGTCTAAGAGTTGTTTTAGGCACAACTGTTCATTGAATTTCAGTTGGGGACTTTCAATAGATGCAGAAAAGCCTTTGTGGATCTGAGCTTTTTGTTAGTGTTTGCTGTGATTTTGTTTGTTCCACGTTGTATTTATGGGATTGACCAGTGTATTTCTTAGGTTTCCTACCTTACTTTCTCTTAAACTCTTTCCACTAACAACATTTATGTCTATTACAAAGGCTAATAAATCTGTGTAAAACCACAAGAATTCAAGAATGTTTCATCTGAAGAACAGATGTTACTTCAAACACCACGCAAGTTCAGTAGTGTACTGCTAACCTGTGCTGTTGGACATGTAGGTCTTTTACTAATCACATCATACACAAAAGAAAAGCTATGATTATAAATTCTGTGAGCAAGGTTTGGACTCTGATAACTAATCTGGTAGCCATAATACCATTCTTCCTATCCCCATCCTATGTTTATTGTACAAGGGTTTTATCTTGTTTATAGGTTAGGAAGCATAATGGCCAAAATCTCCTGGCAATGAAAGAAGTCAGTCTACACAATCCAGCATTTGGAAAGGACAAAAAAGACAGGGGCAGCAACGTAAAAAACATTGTCAGTGAATTAACCATCATCAAAGAGCAGGTGTGTCTCATGAATTCTAGTTTAATATGTTGGCATTCTGGATTATCAACTGTGAGTTCTCATATACAAAGCTGCCTGGTGGAAAAGGACCTGGGGGTGCTGGTTGGCAGCTGCCTGAACACGAGCCAGGAGTGTGCCCAAGAAGGCCAATGGCATCCTGGCCTGTACCAGCAATAGTGTGGCCAGCAGGACCACGGCAGTGACTGTCTCCCTGTGCTCAGCACTGGTGAGGCCACACCCCAAATCCTGTGTTCATTTTTGGGTCCCTCACTACAAGAAAGCCACTGAGGGGCTGGGGTGTGTCCAGAAAAGGGCAGTGGAGCTTGTGGAGGGTCTGGAGCACAAGTCCTGTGAGGAGTGGTTGATGGAGCTGGGGGTGTTTAGCCAGGAATGGTACTCTATCTTCCTCCTGATTGCTCCAGTAATGCACAACATTTCTCTGTATTTGGGTAACAGTGAAGGTGCACTGGAGTTCATAAACAAGTTTGTGGAATATTTGTAATATCCTTCCTTCCTATGTGTAGCTAAACATTATAAATACTGTGCCATCACTTTAACTATTCTAAGAATCTACATTTCTTTCCTCATTGTAGCTTTATCATCCCAATGTTGCACAGTATCACAGAACCTTCTTGGAAAGTGAGTCTAAATGCAGAGAATTACCACATTGTACATAATGAAGAAATAGAAATGTGTAATGAAGCCACTTACAGGGTGGCAGGAGTGTGTCAAATTAGAGCAGTAGCCTTTCTTCAAAAACTGATACAAATTCAAACAGGCTTATTATATTCCTTTAAAATGGAACTAAATTATGAGAAGTTGTTTCTGTTTATCTGTCAGTAAAACTAGATGCAATGTAAACATGTAGTAAGCATCATTCTTCTCCTCTAAAGACCTGAAGTTTACAATTGAAATGCTAAATAGGGAGAAAAGCTATGGTGAGTAGTAGAGTGAATGATACAGATTGCCAGCCATATTGTTTTAATTTTCTTTTCAATAAAGAGTTATCTACATACACCTGCCTGCTGAGTGATTATCAGGCAGTGATTGCCTTAGAGTTCTGGGATATAAAGTGAGGAAAAAATTGAACAAAAAAGAGTAGAGCTATATTAAAATGCATCTGTCTGTACTAATTAAATTTTTAAAAATAAAAAATAACAGCTTCTAAAATACATTTTTACCTCAAATACTCTATTTTAAAATGCCTTCTTCTGTATAAATATAATGTTGTATTAATTTATTTTATGTAGATGACAGATTGTACATAGTCATGTCATTAGTAGCACCATGTTTTTAGGCTAATAAATGACCAAGTAATGCTTTTTATATCAGTCACTAATATATAGCTGTGAATTTAATTTTATGTGCCTTTATTTAGGTTGTAGTTAAGGATCTTTGTAAGGCTCTTTCTGTTTGTTTTTACACTTTGTCTAGCTCTTCATTATTTGCATAAAGAGAAAAGGATTGTTCATCAAGATCTCACTCCAAACAATGTCATGTTGGGGGATAAAGACAAAGTTACAATTAGTAAGTAGAACTGCTTTTCTTGAAGATAATTTCTCAAGGTGTACGTGAGGAGCATTTCTTTACTAAAATTCTGAGGTTTCAGATTCCTGGGCATTGGTCACCATGCAGGGAAGCTAGTAAATTATTGCATTATTGTACTGTTGTGTGAAATCACTGAATCACAGAATGGACTGGATTGAAAGGGACCTTAAATATAATCTTTTTTCAACCCCCCTGCTGTGGACCTTTCTGCAGATCAGGTTGCTCAGAGCTCCATCCATCCGGACCTTAAACACTTCCAGGGATGGACAACCTGTTCCGGTACCTCACCACCCACACAGTAAAGAATTCTTTTCCTAATATTTCATCTAAAGCTACTCTTTTGGAGTTTGAAAC